>CAOJBJ012320630.1:0-10951 GCA_948291685.1 Euphorbia celastroides | reverse complement strand
TGAAACACAACTTCAACTTTAATTATTAAGCTAAAATCTTTGTTACAGACCATTAATATTCAAGTCAACATGTGTATTGATAAAGCATAAAATGTTATAAATTTCGTCTCCTCAGTATATACAACTCATTCAAATATGCATATATACTCATTTTGTTATATTAAAACAAAAACTGAACGCTTGTATGGTTACTAATCAAGAAGACACTGATATCAGTTAATCCAATATCTGAATCTCTTCTAGTCACTGCAAGACAAAGAACCCGTCAAATGGGCCGGCCGTTATTCCGGTGAGGCCTCTACGATGGCTAAGTCAGGTAAGGGATTAAGAGAATAGAGAATGAGAGTGTAGAGAAGAGTTAGTTCAAATACCCGTTACGTTGGATTTATATAGGTGATGTTGGAGAGGTTTGTGGGGACCAGTGGTGACGTAGCACCTTTTATGATGGGGTTTTGGTACGGCATGACACTTTCATTTTGTTTGTGGGGTCACGTCACGCAATAGTATTGATCTGACGTATGGTCATTATAAGGTTGTCCCTTGACACGGTTTGCACTGATCCGTGGCTTGTAATATGTATCGTTGTCGAGCTGGCGCTTGCCAGCGAGACAGCTTGTTATTTAACGGCGAACTCACAGGTGCGAGGCGATGTGGGACAGAGATAAGTTTTAAGCTCACTTAGGATTCGACGAGCTCGACCTAGGTTATCTTATTATTTTTTCTGTTATCAGACACCATAATGTGCAAACATAATGAGGTCTTGTGTCACATTAATAAAAATGTAGAATTGAGTGGAGTTTAATAAACAGAGTATACTTTGCAAACGTCACAAAATTTTAAAAATATTGTGATAATATAATGTGTAAATATTAGAAAATAATGGAAAATTGCCACTGTGGATTATCTCTAGAAGGAATCCCTTCTCTTTAAGGTGGTGAATTAGTATTAATGAAAGTTTAGTAACTTATTTTATGATAGTTTTTATTAGTATTGATATTAGAGTTCGTCACTCTTCATTTACTGTTCAATTATTGGCTATCTCTCGTCATACTTTAATTTATTAAACTATTGTTGCTTCTGATTTTATTCTATTCTTATGTAATAACTACTTTAATTCATTTAGCAAATTAAATTACGTAGAATATATATTAAGAGAATTATGTATGATGAATCAATTTTGTGTGCATATGTTCCGCACTGTGAAGTGTGAAGGCATTAAACACCAGAAAAACAACTTTAGTTGTAATTCTTTTGACCCCTAATCTTTGTAAAATTTACAGATTTGGTCCTCTGATAATTAATTTATTATTAACCATTTCTAGTCAGCAAAGATTCATATTCAAAAATCGACCAGTGTAAAGAATAGAATTGAATTTGAGAAAATGGGGGTAGTAGATATCCCACTAATTTAATAAATAGACCTTTAATTTGTTTCTTATCCATATAAAATAAGAAAATAAATCAATTTATGGAATCCTACTTCATGTTGCTTGCCTAACATGATTCCCACCACTAATCACTCCCCAATATGTAGGGATTTTTTTATTCTAAATATTCCATGAATCTTTTTCATTGATTCTTTTTTTTCCTTCTTTTAATTGTTAGATAATTTACCTTTCTAAAGGTTTTCCTAAAAATACTAGGAATCTCTGCCTATAGTCCACTTGATTTTAGAATAAATTATTAATATTGACATTTATACTATTATCCATTGGAATTAAATTAAACAAGATTATTAGTTTTATTATGAAATTATGTGAATATTTATTAGTAAATCAGTATATATGATGTAATTTATATGGCTGAACATTAAACATATAAAATAAGTGGTAATGGTTGTATAAGGGTTACACCTCATAAATTATGTTTGCCATTAACCATTTACTATATTTTGCTGACATCTTATGTTCTAGTGTCATTTTCATTGTTTCTTTGGTGTGTAATCAACTACTCGTAAATCTTAAATATTAATTTATAAGAATATAATATTCTTAGAAAAATATCTACTTATGGAGAGAAGAAAATAAAGCGGGAACATGGGTGGTATAGACAATTAGATTATATTGTTAGGTTTGGTTTTATAACATGTTGTAATGATTTTACACCTAGAGTATAACATAGTGTAATGACTTTTCTACTTTTTTTAACATGGTATAATTGTCTTTATATATGGCGCTATAACCTATAAAATGCTCTTTATGCCTACTATAACTTGATGTTATGAGCTTTATATATGTTTTCTTGTTATTGTTCCATGAAAAATCGTATAATGACCTTTAAAGCTGCAATAAAATGGTATATATCCTTTACACTTGTTATGACTTGGTATAATGACTTTAACATGCATTCTTTCTTGTTGTTCATTGTTAATTGAAAGCTGATACAATAACCATTATATCTGCTATAACTTGGCACAATGAGCTTTTATAGCTCCTCATAATTTTAGATAAAATAAAGGACTAGGTCATGTTAATTAGTTTTGCTCCATTTATCAAACCCCTTGCATACATCATTAGACTAAATAGTGTCCAACCGCTCAACATGATTAGAAAATGGTGATTGAGTACATAAATTAACAAATACAAGTACAAGAAATGATGAGTTTGTAAATCTTGAACACATTTAAAAAGTATGATTCGAACAAAACTCAATAAAAATTAGTATTTCCCAAGTGACTACAAATAATAATCCATAAAATGGAAACACAACGACCAAAATTCTCGTGAAATTGATCAAAATCCCCAATTTACAACAAGCTAAACGAAGAAGATTTTCATATTTTAGAGATGATCTAAGTAAGCATTATAATATGCTTAGAGTTTGCTCGCACTACAAGAAACTGTGTTTTTAGTGACAACAATTTGTCTGTCACAAAAATTATTGTCACAAAAAAAGACATATTGTGACAACTAAATATTTTATTATCACAAACATTTATTTTGTGAAATGTTAAGACAAAAGTTGTCCCGTATAATAGTTGTTTTGTGACAACATTTCACTTTCGTAACTAATAACTTTTTGTGATAACTAAAGTTGTAACAGACATTTTATAAAATGTGACAACAATAATTATGTTGTCACAATACAATTGTCGTGACAGCATAGAAAGTGTGTTACAAAAACTATATTATTTTGTGACAATTATTTTAATTTGAAACAAATTATATATTAGTTACAACTAATAGTTGTCACTTTAAATATTACATATGTGACAACAAGAATTTTATTGTCAGAAAAACTATTTTGGTGACAACATGAAAAATTTGTTTCAAATAAGTCATTAAATTCGTGACATTATTGTAGGTTTGAAACATATAATATGCCAGTGAGAACTTATTGTTGTCACAAATAATATTCTACACGTGACATTATAAATATATCCTCACATAAATTATTTTCATGACAATGCGAAAAAAATTGTTACAAAAAAGTGTTAATTTTGTTAAAATAATATTTGTTTGAAACAAATAATATTTCAATTACAACTAATAGTTACCACTAAAAATATTTTATATGTGACAATAAAAATTTCACTGTCACGAAAGCTAGTTTAGAGATAACATTATTAATTGTTACAAAGAATTTATTGTTTTGGTAACAATATTTTTAATTGGAAACAAAAATTATTTTAGTCACAAGAAAAACAATTGATACGAAATAATTATTATGCTTATGACAGTAACGTTACTTTCAAATGAATAATACGCTAGTTATAGGTATAAGAAAGGTACAAAAAAGTTATATGTTGTTTGAAAAGGTATGTAGAAGGTATAAGAAAATTATTAAGAAATTGAAGATTATTGAAATTTGTAAATGATACAAAATAGACGTAAAAAATGCATTTTATTTCATATTTCAAAAACTATATAAAATGCATGTGAATTGCATTATAGAGGTATGTGAAAGTCGTAGGTCATGAAAAAGGTATGAAAAAGATATATGAATGATATAAGAAATTGATAAAAATTTTAACCAGTTACGTGAATGATATAAGAAAGAAATATAAAGACATATTAATGATATAACGTGGTTATAAAAATTTATAAATTATTTGAAAACCCAAAAACCATAAAATCCTAGCCCTAAACCCTAACCCTAAACCTTAACCCAAAAAACTTTTAACCCTTAACTCCTAAGCCGTAATCTTTGATTCCGAACCGTAACTCTAAACCCTAAACCTCAACCCCAAAAACCTTACCTCGTAGCTCCTAAACCGTAATCTCATATCCTCAGGTCTTAAACATAACTTTATTTGATCAACTTTATTATTTAACTTTTTAAAGAAAAAAATAAAAATATAATTTATAATTATTACTGTAAATTAATAACAAATAATGTCATACTAATATTAATAATACTATTCATATAAACTAATTTTTACTAAATAAATATTACAAAAATAATATTTATTATTTTTGTACTACATATAATTATTATTGATTTAAGTTTTAAATAATAATAGCATAAGATTAAATTAAACTATTAATAAAATTGTGGAAAAAACTTTAGGGGTGGGGGGAATTTTTTGGCAGCCCACCAATATGCACATCCATTTTTACGGGTTTGTTTGGGACTGTTTTCTCTAAAAATCATATTTTGAAACTTTTCCTAAAACTAGCAGATTATAGTTTTGGAAAAGCTATTTTAACAGTTCTCAACTTTTTGATATAAGTTATCAAAAAAACATAGTTAAAATTGAAAAAATGATATATATAAAAAGTTTATGATATGAAAATGCAGACACCCTAATCTTTGTTTACTTCCCTTTTCTCATTTCATAAGTATCAATTTCATTTTGCGCCCCTCAACCTCAACTCGACGCCTCACGCCCCTCGCTCGGCTTCCCCCTTGGCACCGCCTTGCTCCTCTTTCTCATCTTCACCTTCAACGGCGTCTTCTCCTGCTTCTACCGCTCGGACAAGCTCCGCTCTCTCCGTCGCTCTCAACAAGCCCATCTCGATGAATTTCCTTCCTCTTCCAAGACTACGCTTCTTCATCCTATAATTCCCACTGATCTGATGAAATTGTTCGATTTCAGTTGCCGATTTGTTCTGATTAGTTGAATTGACGACTTTTTGTTTCCATCTTGTAGGATTTGAAGACAAATCAAAGCCAGAGTTTGTCGGTGCTGATGCCTGGAAAGCGGAGAGCGTTTTTGTTGAACTACCGGATCCGCCTAAACCGGCGTTGTTTCCGGTGCCTCTGTATTAGTCGGTGCGTAATCAAAGCTTAATCTCAAAGCAGATCGATTAAACGAATTTTTTTTTATCAATGCAACATTTTAGTTATGCTCTGCTTAATTATTTATCAATAAGCGAAACAGTGAACTAATATGGTTGGAATATATACTGTACAATAATTGAAGAGAACTGGAATCCTGGGATAAAGTTTCTGCGTTATGGGTTTCACCTCTTAAAATTTAGGTAGATATATGCAAGTTATTAATGGCAATTGAAGTGGCATAATATATGGATAGCCCAGTACTTCCATTTTATGCCACATCAATTTTGAGCATCCCTTATTATTATTGTTTGTGGCGTTAAGGTAATATGAGCCAACTATATCAAATTTTGACTGCAATTGTAACGACTTGGAATGATATTGGTTTAAATATTTGACTTGATTATTAGTCAATTCATTTGTCATTAATTTACATATCCTATTAACAACTTTTAATTTGTATCATGCCTTTAAATGGTAATTCATGTTGTTTCAAGTTTGAGATGATATCGTGTGGATTTATACACTTAGTGTATTTATGGTCATATAACTTTTTCCTAATTGCTCATGATAGTTCATACCAATAGCTTTATTCATATTCTTTGGGTTTGATATGGTCTTGTTCATTTATATGTAATAAATAGTTGCACAATGATAGTTTTTACACTAGTTTCACAATGAGCCATCTAGAGAACAAAATATATGTGCCACTGGATATCGAAAAAATGCGCATAATTGGACATATATATGTTCAGTTATTGTAGCCAGGTTGCTGTTTCTTGTATATTTTTTAATATTGATTGAAAATTATTTGGTCGGTTCATCATTTTTGTTCCATCCACGTGAATAAAGTGGCTTTCTCGTTTTAAGAAACATGTCATGACTTCCATGTTTGGTTAGTTTGCCTTACCTAAAAAAGTAGTAAATTTTTTTCTTGTTAAACTCCCAAAAGCATGCTTATTAAATGTACATTTTTTATTGAAAATGGTTAAAGTAAGGAATGACAAGTATTGTTTGGAGCTTACATGTGTTTTGGCCATATTTCAACTGATTGGATATTAATTGTATATGGTAAATCCAATTTCTTCCTTTGTCATTGTTATGTTTTTCTTTAGCTTTTGTATGCTGCTATATTGAACTTGTTTTCACTCTATAACTTACGTCCTTCGTATGTTTACTTTTTTGAAGTGTGTAGTTTCTGGTTTTATGCCTTTTAATAAGAAGGACCATAAATTTAATATTGTTTGGTCTCTGTAGTGAAACAATTTTGAACTTCTGGTGCTGGAAAATAGCTGCAGAGAAGTCCATTTGTTGTGTCTACTGGAGTACCTGCAGACAATGTTAGCTGTTCACTTTACTTCATGAAATGGTAACTTCTTATTCATACATGAAATGATACCTTCTTTTGAGTTTCAAGGGTTGCGTCCATCTATCATATATTCTTGTTCTTACTTGAGTTAATATCTTCTTACTTTGCTGGAAATGGATGTATAAAATGTTAATAACTTCTAGTTGTTTTTCACTTTGCTTTATGTTTTTGTCTCTCGCTTTTTATTCATATTTATGACCAGCAAACAATTTATTTCACCCTATTTCGCATCCTAGAGAAAGAGAAATGACAACAATGATATTGCATCCTTAATTGTTACCATACCATACCATAAAATTGGATTAATTAGTGGTTTACTAGTTCTGTCTTTAATTCAGAAAAAATAAATTATAGATCAATGTCGGAAAAGATAAATTCATCTCTATTTATTGCATTAGGTAATTAAACTCACCTATATTCTAAAGAGTCCATGTGACTTAGGTTCACTTTTATTGTTCTCTATTTTCTGATGTTCTTTCAAATAGCATATATTTATTTTGTTGCAGTTAAATGAATTTAAGATGCAATTTCAGCCTCATAATGAGCTCATGATTGGTATATTGAGTAGTTGTTCATTACTTCTGTATTTTGGTCTGTAGACTGGATAAACATTGAAATTTGAAATTTTTTCTGAAGTATAATATTGTTTCTCAGGAAGCTGCTAGTAGAAATCTGCAATTCGACTCGCTTCTGAAAGCCTACTTTGAAGCAGCTTTTCCTATGAGTATACACATAAAGCACATAGTTGATTTGATTGAAATTAAGTTTATCTCTTTAGGCACATTCTTAGAATATATGCTTTGATGTTTAGTTTCGTTTTATTTTATGACGTTTATGTGCAAAGCTCAAATGCAAATACTTATTTAGTCTACTGCTTGGGTGCATCAGTGGACCTGCAAACATGAATCTTTAACCTTCTAAGTTCCCTGCTCATTTTGTAATGTATTTTCTATGTATTGTTTTTTCGATACTTATTTTCTACTTATATTTCCTGTTGAATTTGTTTGAAATATTTATTTCAAAGCTTTGCTTATTTTGTTATGTTCATTTTCTCTGCACCACAAGTTTTAGGTCTCTTGCCTTTTAGTTACACTTTCCATTACTCACTGCATTTGCTTGTTTTTTCACTTACTAAACTGTAATTTGAAGGACTCAAATCTACTGACAATCTTCTTGTATCCATTGATTTTCATATTATTTTAGAAATTTGAGTTCCCTTCAATCCAAAAGCATGAATGATTGGTGACAAAAAGGTTGTGACAAATGAGCAAATCCTAGTTACATAAAAGCATATGTGACAATACAAAGTTGTCACGTATAACAGGTTTGGAAATTGTTGTCACATATATAGAAGGAATGGAAATTGTTGTCACAAATATTTTATGTTTTGTGACGATAAAGGCATATGTGACGGTGAGAAAGCTGTACATGATCGTCACATTTTACTTGTAACTAAAGGTTTTCTGATATAAATATTGTCACAAATGATTTAACCTTTTGTGATAATATATATTGTCACATTATACTGTCCTATTATAACTTTTATTGTAATTAAAAATAAAAAGTTTCACCAATAAATATATTGTCACTAATAATGATGTTTTTGTGATAACTTAAGAGAGTTGTTGCATAATTTCGGTGCAATTTGTTGAATAATTTGTGACAAAAGTCTCATATGTGAACTATTTTTCTTTTATGTTACGATAAAGTCGTCACAAGTGCTTTAACGTGACAATATAATATAGTCACAAAAGAATGCAACATTTTGTGACAACATTTTCGTTAAAAAACTTTTAGTTTCGGTTTTATAGGTGACAACAGTGTGACAACGCTTTATTGTCACATATACGTTTATGTGACAACTTTTTGATTTTTTGTGACAACTTTCATTGTCACAAATAGCTTCATTTCTTAAAGTGATATGCCAATTTTGCAATTTAATGGCACTGCTCAAGAATATGGGACCTATAATTGTGCCTCTGTCATGGTTATGGCTGATTACTTCACCGCTATTTTTATTTTTTTCAAGGTGCGTAAATTAATTTGTTTGATCGAATTTTTCATGATATTGTTAATATATTAAACATTTTCTTGGATTGTTATATATATAGATGAATTTTATTTTCAAATAGTTTCAATGAATATTTTTTATAGTAGTTGCAAAAAAATGTTGCAATCATCAGCCTAGGTTTCACTTGAGAGCTCATACAATATAAAAGAAAAGAAAAAAATACTTCTAAAAAAGCAAATAACTACACAAAACGAACTTGAAAAGAAAAGTAGTGATTCAAATTTGCTTGGAACTTATAAATTTTACAGCTAATTGAGAGATTATTGGATGAATAAGAAAATTTATAATATACAACTTAGATAACAACAAAATCTTAAATTTACTGATATGTATGGAAGGAAATCCTAAGTTAGTGATATACTTAGTAAAATTAAAATAAAAAATGAAAGATGATAAAAAACTCTAAAATCTATGGTTATCTTAGCTGAAAACCCAAATTACTTGTATAGCAGCATAGCTACTAGTAAATTCCAAGAAAATCCTAACATTGCTGATATACTTAGAAGCAAAATCCAAAAAATTACTGCTATACTTAGGACCACAATTCATCAAATTTTAGGTGTAAAAACTAGTGGCCACAACTTTCAAAAGCTAATTTTGTAGCAAATGTTTCAAAAATAGTTAATCATAGCCTAAAGTTGATATAATCTTGCTTCTAAATATGGGATGAAGAGTTTATCAAGTGATTATGGTAACATCAGTCATAAAAGCCTTCTATCAATGACCTTATTTAACATAAAGTTCTCTACCGGTAAACTCTTATACTGTGTCCCACTAATTCGGACAACATTGTATGCACATAAACGTGTTAATATAAAAGACCTAATTTAATTTCGTTTTTGTAAATAGAATACATCACCGACGCCAGATAAAGACCACGCTGCAGCCAGTGCTCAGGCAATCGCTTTAAGACTAAAGGGAGACAAAGCCGCCCTTTATGGCTGCAAAATGTACGGCTATCAAGACGACTCGGGTCACCACTTTCTCATGTCTTGCTTTATTCAAGGCACGGTCAATTTTATTTTTGGAGGCGCTAATCCATATATCGGGTAACAAAATTAATAAACTCCTATAACTAACCAAAATCTTAACAATAAATTTTGGATGAACTAACGAAATGATGAAATTGAGTTTTTTTAGCGACCAAAAATTAGTGTGCTAGGGGAAGATTGGAAAACAGTGATAGCAGCACAAGGAAATAGAGAACAAAATGCATACGAAGGATTCTCATTTGTACATTGCATTATATTTGGAAATCGAAAGTATAACACAATATTTTTGGGTCGAGGATGGTTAAATTACTCTAACGTTGTTTATTCTTATTCTACAATGAGCGATATAATTCTTCCTGAAGGCTGGGACAATGGCGTACAACCCGAAAAGTTAATACATGTATTCTCTAATCTGATGGATATCATATTTTATTGTAGGCCAAATACGTTAATCTCCAAAATGTGGTATAAATAGCCTACTGCTTTTCAGAACAATGAAAAAGTTCCCTCAACTTGTACAAATGTACTAATTTGCTCTCTTTAACTTGATAAAATGTACTAGTTTACCATCGAATGTCACGTGTCTAATTCTTCTTGGAGAGAGAAAAGTAACATCTTAAAAAAATCAAGCCAATCAGAAATCAACACATAACATTTAAGAGGGTAAACATGTGCATTCTTTAAAGTTTAAGGGTGAAACTAATACACTTTTACAAGTTAAGGAGATTGAAGGGAATATTTTGAGTTTAAGGGGTTGTAGGCTATTGATGACAAGTTCGGGAGCTTATGATGTATTTAGTCTTTACTATATGAATATTTTGGATATTAGTTGTTGGTCCCCTTGGGCAATATAACATGTGTCAGAGAGAGGGGGGTGAATGACTTTTTAGCGTTAAAAACAATTTAATGCAGTCTTTTTATAATCCTTTTCGTTTTACCCTCTCTGATCAGCGACGAATCGTTTTCGCTGATGCTGACACTTGTGCGCTGAGAAGTTTAAGTCTCAGCGAGCTTTTCAGTGATAGATTTTTAATGCTTGATGAATGTACACTGATGTATCAGCGAAGCTAAGTATTCAGTGGGTTAGTTGTAAAAACAAAATAAGAGAATATCACCAACGCGATTTATCCTGGTTCGGCAGCCCGTGCATACTCCAGTCCCCGGATACCCTCTTCGAGCTTTAATCCACTAGTGTCTCCTTATCGGCGGAGAAGCCTTCTTACAGAGTTTTCCATAGAATGAGTACCCTCCTCTTTCTCCTATTCTCTAACCCAACTGTTGGATACCCTCTCCAACAGT
>CAOJBJ012320503.1:0-21819 GCA_948291685.1 Euphorbia celastroides | reverse complement strand
TATAGTTCAAACATACGAAGATCTTGAGTAGCCTGGTAGTTTGTTACTTTCCTTGTGGATCGATAACCTGGACAAAACCAGAACTATAACTTGTCAACGATAGGTACACTGCCTTAGTTGTGCGACTATTGGTGTTAGTGTTTAGCTGTCACTTAGAGCCTATCAACGCTTACATTAAATAAAAGAAAAATCTTCATTCCCATTATAATATGACTTGAATATGAGATATCTAGAAATTACAAGTAAAAAATTATCTACTAATCTAGGCAAAACCCATCTGGATCCCCTTATAGTTGGCACAAAAAGTCTCTCAGGCCCTTATAATTGCAGAAGTCTCATTTAACCTCCTGAACTTGGCAAAAGTGTATCTCTCAGCCCTTCATTGTCACGTGTCAACTTTGTATTGGTTTAAAAAAATATATTAAAATTAACTTTTTGAAAAATCCAACCAACTAGAAATTGACACGTGACAATGAGGAGGCTGAGAAGTACACTTTTGCTAAGTTCATGAGGTTAAATGAGACTTCTGAAACTATAGGGGGCTAAAGGCTTTTTGTGCCAACTATAAGGGATTCTAGATTCGTTTTGCCACTAATATATTATTATTTATATAAAAACAGACTAAAGGGAACAAAAATATATTTCAATTATACTATGACATGGTAAAAACCAAAACCAATGTGGAAATACAGGAAAAACAGACAAGCTTAGGATGCAAGAAATCTTTTTTGGAAAAACAAACAAAAAATAGTAGTTTTTTAGCAACATAAAAAATGACTGTAGGGTTTGAGGTAAATACATGGATCTAAGTTGTTGGGGTTGGGGTTGGTGTATTTGATAATTTGAGTATTACTTTACAAGCAGGGAATTTATCCTTTCCATTAATTGCAGTTTCCTCTACGTCAGCAAAGAAATTCTTGATCAATATGATTTTAAGTATTAAATCTTCCTCTTAATTAACGAATTACCTGAACAAATATGATTTTCTATACATGAAAATATAATTACTCCATTCTAGTTTAGGAACGTTGGTTAGCAATTCTACCGTGGGAAACCAAGACTAACGAAAAAAAAAACAAAAATTATTTTACCCTTTCTTTTCCTAGTTGCTTTTCTTCTGCACAAATATCCATTTCATACCACTTTAATTTCCCCATAGACTTTCTTCAATTTTTAACCATATTTAATCATGATAATTAGCTTTTTATTTTGTACGTGAATGTTAATATTACTACATGATTTGACATGTTGCTTTCCTTGACTTTGACAATATCGAAAATTTTGTATTATTTTTCTTCTTAATTAGTAGCTCCGTTATTAGGAGTAGGCTGTAGGTACAATGTTAGGGAATTGGACATTGAAGAGGACAGACTTGAACAGAGGTTGTCTAGAACTTTTTGAAATCATGATTTCATTTTCCCATTGAAACTTTTTTGATATTTTATTCCGAAAGTTCAACGGAATATAATAAAAAATATACGGAGAATTTTGATGTTTGAATGTTGTGAAAACAAGAACCAAGAATGATATATATTTCCATCTATCATCAATGCACGATATCATGGCTTATTTATAGTTAAAAGATTGAAAAGGTGTGACTTTTCGGTTAGGGACATACCTTTTCGATTTTATTTTTATCCAAAAGACATAACTTCTCAAGAAATTCCTAAGAATCGAACTTGTCGCGGTCGCGAAAATAAGTCGCGCTGGTGAAATTATGTTGAAAAATCTCTGATTGGAAAAATATAACTAGTCGCGGTCTTGACAAAAAGCCACGGTCGTGATTTTCTGCTATATTATGAACACATCAAGTCGTGATCGCGATAAATCTATTCTTTCAGTATCCTTCCCGAGAAAATAACATAATTCTTGAATTCTTTTACAGCGTATATTTTCAACAAAGTAGGCCTAATTTTATCTAAATTTGTAAATATGTTTTCATTCGCAACATAAAATTATTAAATTAAGTCACATCCACACATAAACTATTATGCAAACATATTTTGTAAGCTAATAACACATACACACACAAATAACTTAATGAACTCGATACTTTGGCTCATAATTGCGCATCCAACAACTCAAATAACGTAAATAAAACAAACCAACACATTAAGAGAGGGTTAGGCCGCATTTGCAAAAAGTCTCCTATAAAGTACTTTCAGAAAATGCAGCTCTTAAAGCAATAGAAACACGAGACGAACACGCTCTATTTTGGAACTAATTTGTATCTAACATGGAGGCATGTTGGGCGGTGGAGGCAGCAACCTTTCATCGTCATTCTCGCCATTGGGAACAATAATAACAGTGTCCATTCCCCATGTCATATGCCTATCAAAATGGCAATGCACAAACCAAACTCCTGCAATCAACATTAGTGCTATTACTAATCACAATTTATTAAAAATCAGAATTAGAGGCATGATTATAATTAAGTAGATGATCAATCACCTGGATTGTTGGCGATAAAACGGATGGCAGCCCAGCCACGTACAGGCACAACAACAGTATTTCTAAGAGGAGGATCATCAAGATTGTAATTCAAAGGGTCTTTTTCTCTGTCAAAATTTCCAAATCCAGTTCCAACAACATAGAAACTATATCCATGAATATGCATTGGATGATCAATTCCCCCTAATAGAGATGTCCCATGAAAAACAATTTCCACTCGTGAATTAAAAGGGATCACCATAGCTTCTGTTCCCCTCCTCGGTATTTGAAGCTCCAACGGCAGAAAAGGGGCAGTAAAATTAAATATCAACGGGGGATCACTCGGAAAATCATACCCAAAAACTCCATTGATATGATAATAGTAGGCTTCAAGAACATCAATTGGAGGAAACTGAAAGCTTATATCGCTCATACTTGCAGCCAGAATAGTTCCATTTGGACCTTCACAGGGTCGATTTCCGGGGCATGGAAATGTGTTAACCGAAATAGTTGTTAATATATGAGCATCAATGTCTAATGGAACGTTAACAGGGTGTTTTTTGCTTGCTAAACTCCGGAGGCCATTTAAAAAGTCAAAGGCAGCATTTGTGTCATTGACATCAGGAAGTTCGGGTAGTATAGGAGTTGAAGATTGGTCATAGTCCTCATTGTATTGAATTATAGCAGTTGTGGTGGAGTTATTGATGTCTATTGCAAGGTTACTTTGGTAAGGCCTAGCACATATATAGTATTGGCCTGGAGCCTGGTTTGCGTGTAGTAAAACATCTAGGGTTTGGCCAGGAGATATTACTATGTAGTCGCTTGTGAATGGCTTGGTGTAGCTTGCGTCAGCTCCGACCACTGTTAGAGTATGACCCGCAACCCGAGCAAAGAAAATTTCATCCATCACTGCGTTTATCATGCGCAAAAGATACGTCTTCCTGAATTCCACCACTAGCCGAAACGTTTCTGAAATTAATATGGTAAAAAAAGTTAAAGATTTTAATGAAGATAAGGCGGGGTAGTCTGGACCTGAATATTATTAAAATGTAAAGAAAAACGCATAAGAAATAAAATTAATGCTAAACAACTTGAAAAGAAACATAACGGTATGTATATAAGTTTCTTGTTTATAAATACAAATTATGTATGTTGGTGTGTTTTATGAATGAAGATTTTGGAAAACGCCAGTTAGAAGTGGAAGACTACAAGTTTGCAGCGTTTGTCATATGTTTATGAGTTTATGTTGTCTCTGTTTACTCTTGCTATATGCAAGCTTTGTATCTCTTGCTTTATGCGGGTTTTGTGTCTCGGTTGTGAATTTTATCCATGAATCGGATTTGTACTCCCGGTTATGGTAGTTTGCCATATATCGGTTTTTAATTTATGTTACATCCTTATTTTCAAAAAATTTATATATACCTGATTTAGAGCAAGGGTATAAATCACCCGGCTGACCATTGATAGTATAAGCATCCGACACATTTGGAGGTCCTCCTGACCATAGAAATTCTTCGAAAACTTCCTTCACATCATTCTTCCACCATTCTCCTACACGAATTCATTAACATAAGATAACTTAGATTAAAATTCTCCAATCTGGAACAAAAACAAATATGAAAGGTAATGAAATTGAAGGAATTGTGTCTTTAGAATTGCTTATAGAGAAACAAAAAATTACTTACCTACAATAATAGGCACCTCAGCAACAGGAAGAGGAAAAGGATAGCCGGTATCATACTTGGGGTAGATGAAAATTGCCCCATGAACCGTAGCACGTGACCAGTCACTGTGGGCATGCCACCAAAGGGTCCCTTCTTCTTTAGAAAATATGACCTTTTGCTTGAACTTTGCTCCCGGTTGAATTGGGCATTGTGTGATGTATTCTGGACCATCAGACCACGGATTCCTAGGCTGTTTCACTCCATGCCTTAACAACACAAAAACAAATTGATCATGATTGGTATTTTAAAACTAGCAACACTTACAGACATCAAATTGATTGATGGTACATAATATGTTACCAGTGGATAGTAATATTATATTTGCCCTTGTTATGGACTGTGACAAAGATGGTTTCGCCCTTACGAACATGAATTGTAGGACCCGGAAATTTTCCATTTACGGTCAGGATCTTCTTCGTGCAGCATAATCTGGTGTACCGAACTTCCCTCACCTAAAATTTAATATGCATACAGTTCCACATATGAACTTAAGTGAATGGTGTGCCAACTAAATTGAAGAGTAGTTACCTTGAAATAATAATGAGAGCTAGATGAGGAATGCATAATGAAAAAGAGAAGAGCCCATAAAATTTGGAGTGTTAAGGCACTTGTACTCAACATATTACTGATCGTACCGTTTCTTCACGAAAACTTGAAATTAATTGTAAATCCTAGACTTTTGATGCTGAATTTATAGTAATATGCTCAAGATATAGAAGTTACTTTTAATGGACTTGTGCTCTTATCATTGGAAAAAGCCAAAAGCGGAGCAATTGTCAGATATTTCAGCCTGCTTGGTGCCTTAATACCTGTTATCGCAACAATCCCACTATAAAAATTAGACCTCGGAGTGGGTTTCACTAGACCTGAGATACTTGGAACCATTTTACCAAACAAATTGAAGTTTATAGGTAAGGCTTAATCTTAGTATTTATATTGTTCATAGCAATAGTACAAGTGAAAAAAATTAATGCCTCCCAATGCAAAGAAAGAAAAATATGAGATTGAATCATTTTTTCAATTTAAAACTACACTAATGGATGCATATTGTTTTCCTCCATCGACTTCATCTTAAATTTGGCGAGTCAGTTTGATCATAAACATACATGTTTGTCTATGACAGCTCATTCAACCTCATAATTTGTTTTGATAATTATGTAGTTTTTACTTTTTAGGCAGTCCGAACTAATCTCCGTCGCACAATTTTTAAACACTAATTTAGTTCAAGGCTCACAAAATCCACATATAAAGTTTTCATGGGAACACCTAACTACCTCTGCAGAAATATCTTCTAGGGATATTCCAACCACACGACTACCTTCTACACTAAGTTGGGACAAAGACTCTGGATATCGACGTCAATTTCTATATCCATCGTATAAACTGGCACATTAGTATCAAGAGGTTATGTGATGCACTTTTCATAAGTTGGAGGGGGGATGAGAATTTTTCAAAATTCACACGCTGTTATATGGAAAAAGTGAAACAAGTTGAAGGAGAACAACCCAACCATGTATTTTAGGGCTTTGATAATGTTAAACTTCTAAAAATCCACCTAGTTTTGGCCTTGGTCTTGTTTATGTGATTTTATACAGAGAGCCGGACTATCCCATTCAATCGTTGATAATTAATTATCACTTAATTAATTATTTACTTCATAAATAATAAACCGTTGGATCGAGTACAAACAACTTGGCTATTTGTATAATTTCCTCCTATTTAGCCCACTACAGAAACCTACGCGCTATTCCAACTTCCTACCTTTTAGGGGAGAGCAAGAAACCTAATAAAATTGAACCAAACCGAACTGAATCGGGCCTAATTTATCAAGTTCGGTACTTGGTTCTTAAATATTATTTATTCAGTTTTAGGTTCGGTTCTCAGTTCTAAGGATAAAAAACCTAATAGATCGAGAACCGAACCTAATTATATTATATATAAATAGGTTTAACAAACTCACAATCATTTTCTTTCATTTTTTGTTCCCCATAATCACGCCACCAGTGTCAATGTTTAATTTTTCTTTTTCTTTTGGTTCTAGACTAAACCTAATTATGACAAGTTTGTTTTTGCCAAAACTGTGAAGGCATATTACGGGATTTCTTGAGTAAACTGAAAAGGAACAAACAATTTGATTGTGTTTAGTAATCTTATTATAGACAGTATTCCACTTCTTTTCTAATACTAATTAGTAGCTAGTCTAATTAAGAAAATCCCTAAATAGAATTGTTTAATATACTCACGTAAGCCTGAATCAATATCATTAGTTAGAATTCATTTTCTTAAGGTTGAAATTGAAGTGAACCTTGGACATCTTTCCGTCAACATGTGCAATATATGAAATATTTTGTTTCAAAATTTTATAGTATATGTGATGATATAAGTATGATTGCATAACTGGAGAAAATTAGAGCATTACATAGATCACAATTTAAAAACAATTCAACATGAAGTTTTTTCCTTTGATATTTTTTTCATAGGGAAAATGTAGAAAGAATAAAGAAAGAAGCAAGTGTGGACCGTAAGTGAAGATTAATATTTAAAAATTTCAGAGACGACATATTTCGGTTTTTTTTAGTGAACCGAATCGGACCGAGCCTAAATCATTTAGGTTAGGTATTAGGTTCCTACATATTTATTATTTCGGTTTTCAGTTCGGTTCGGTTCAGGTACCGGACCTAGGTTTGCTCTCCCCTACTACCTTTCTCTTTTAAGAGAAAAACGATTGCTTTATTACATTGGAGCTAACTATTTCAATACAACCGGGCCAATAACATTGAAGAATAAACATTTTAGCTAGGCTGGAATCCTCAAACTCTTAGAAATTTGAAATAAATTTCAAGTGACCAAATTTACATCAAGTGAAAATGTATGAATTTTAACCACAAAAGTCACAATGAAGCTAATTTTTTTTAGCTTTGTTAGTTATGGTATATTGGTAACCGAGGCAATTCTTTATGCATCTAACCTTAGCTTTTGTTGTTGAAATGTGTCATTCAAAGTTTGAATAAAAGAAATTCAATGTAAGAAAAACGCAAAAGAAAAGAAATCCATACACATAAAAAAACGTTTTTACATGTACACTATCAACTAATAGTAGATATAAAGAAGAAATACAAGTTGCATAATTTGGTGTGGAAGACTGTAAATCAACCTCAATCGTGCAAAAATACAATTCATTTATTCACCGCTTATTCCATTTGTATCCTATTACTATGTGTATAATCTACCAGCTTTTTAAATTATATGACTCATTTAGATTTTTTTTCCTCAATTTATACCGTTAGAAGAAAGAGCGGAATTATTGCTTCCATCCATTATTCCGTATTTTATTAAATTCCACTTACTTGGGCAGAGGTCTTTGTTTGCTAGCTTTAAGTAATTTACCCTTCGTTGAAAATAAACTTAATTGGCAAAATTATTCTCATTTTTTGTTATGAAAAAAAATCAACAAATCGTTTAACTGAATACTTAAAACTGAAAGCATTGAAGAAAAACCTTTAATTTGAGAAAAAAATACGCGAGGTTGGTGTAAAATAAGTTGGTGTGCACTCATTAGTTTGATCCACCAGGAAATCAAAGGATTGACGTGGTTTGACACAAATTCCTTCTATTGGGAACACATACGAAATTTGTCACTACAAAAAAAATAAAGGTAAATTGATGCAAAGGAAGAATCGAAACAATGGATAACAATCGAAATTTGTTGATTCAATGATTTCAAAAGATGTCGGAAGTCGATTATTCTACCAATCTTAAAATTAATCATCTAACTTTATTATTAGGACTTCTAAAAATTAAAAGGATATTACACTCTAAAATATTTAGGAGAATTCATAAGAACTATCTTATTCAATTTTATTAACCAAAAACCTAACCCAAAAGTTGACAAGCCTTTAAATAGGCAAAGTAATAACTAAAAATCGTAACTAACCTTCCTATCTATTAAAATACTAAACAAGATAAAAATATAATATAAAATCCTAACATAACTAAAATATCTGAATAAAATAATCATTTCCAGGTTAATTGAAAAATCTTATTGTTCAGCCCCTAGACAAAGAATTTTGACTAAATTAGGGTGAGACTTATAGTGCAACCATGAGTTATGTTTTAAAGGCTTTTTCCACCTGTGAAATATTTCTTTTTCATCCAAATTGGAGCATCCTGGCCCAATAGCAAATATGACCTGCAAGTATTTCATCCCTTTTAGTATATAATTCCACATCGCTCTTCTCAGGTTGAATAAAATCGGTTCTCGAATTTTCATCATACGAGGAATTATCTTCTCCATAAGGACTATAATAATAAATTTGTTGGACAAATCAGTTTTTAAAAATATCGAATCACCAACAAAAATAAAAGGATTAAATTCGGAAAGTGCATATTGAAATTTCTTTTGCTCATATGGCAGCATTAGAATATGAGTCTAGTTGTCAATATTTTCCTCATCAAACAAGATGATAAAGAGAAAACTTCAAACTCTTTGTCGCATTCCTTTTAAAACTGTTTTAGACCTAAGGTTTTGGCAGATGTTGAATCTGTCAAGTTCAATTTAATTTCTTGCTTAAGTTATTGATAGTGGAAGCTAGCTAGGTCGATCCCACAAGGGGTGATAAAAACCTTATAAATTCCTTTTGTTGAATTAAAGCGTGAAATACAAAAATAGGGGTTTTTTAAAATACAGAGGGACGACAAAAAAGTTCGGGCGTGGGTTGAGTGCGAAAGGATCCAACCGAAGTTAGACCCAAGACAACCAACCTAACAAACTGAACTGAAAAAACCCTCCTCCCTTTATTATTTAAAAAGAACTAGAAAAGTGTTTAGTTAAAATCGAAACATGATCCGGTTTAACTGATCATCTAAACAAAAAGAAGGCAGGGCACCCCACCAAACAACAGACTCGAGCAATCTAGCATGAGCTCTATCCAAATTCAACCCAAATCATGCACTTCCAATGAATATCTCTTTGTTTAAATACATCATATTAAACTTTTATTTTAGTTCATTTGTTGAGCAGAGTTCCTGCATAATCACATAATTTTTATACCATTGTTAGTTCTATACACTAGTAGAGAAATGTACATAAGTAAATGCTTATGGTCGGCTTTAGTTAAAAATTAATTCAAAAAGGTGACCAACCACAAAAGGAATCGTTACTGGAGTCAGTTATCGTAACAGCCGACCCCAATATCTGTATTGGAGGCATTAGGATAGGTTTTAAAGAGTAACTGATCCCAGTTCTCTTATCTTATATCCCACTGCATAAGATTTGGGATCTTTTAGCAGCTAGAACCAAACCCAAATAGCCTCATTAATAAATAAGATGTTATTTTTTTTGCAAGAAAGTACCCGCTTAATTACTCTCTGCTCTTTTCTTGTTCCCTTCGCCATCTACTTCAGTCTCCATTTTTCTCTGTTGCCACTTTCAATCACTTACGCCGCCTATGCCGATCACCTTCGTCACCTTCGCTGCCTCTGTCGATCACCTGTGCCGTCTTTATCACCTCTTCCATCGTTCTCTTTCGATTGCTTTTCTTTCTTTCCCTTTGATGGAACCGTAGGTTCTGACATTTGGGAATTTGGCATTCAAAAGGTTTCTCAGTCCGATCTGATACGTCTTAAACCCTAGGTAATTCACTAGCTACACTAAACTTCGGTAGTTTTTTGGTCAAATTCATTTTGTGATGAAAGGCAGCTCATTAAGTTATTCTAATTGAGGAAATTTATTTGTTGCTTTAGTAGTTAATAGATGTGTTTGGTAATTACGACACCTTAAAGTTGAATAGATAGTTGGTTCTAATTGCATTATTTTTATTTTTGTTTCAGATTGTAGATGGTTCAACATTAGGCTTCCAGTATTTTTTGTATTTTTCTTCGTTTATCTAATTAATTGGTTCAAAACTGATTCTGCAAAGTTTCCTTTTGTTTTCATTTTGGGCTTTACAAGTAAATAGTCAGGCCCATCAGCCCATTTTCCAATAATGCAACCCTAACTTTTTAATTATCAAAATAATAAGTTTTGCATTTCCAATTACCCAAATACCGTTCTTCTCCAACCTCTTGTGCCACCTTCATCCAGGGACTCTCCCTCCCTCTTTTTCTTTTTCTTGTTATATGATTTTCCCGATGAGAAGCTCCATCAAGTTGATGACCTAATCCGCGATGGCAAAGCTGAAATTGTAGAGGAATCCTGTTGTTGTTGCTATAAGAACAACATATCTCTCGGTAAAAACATCATCGCTTGCAGGGAAGAACTCGATGAGAAGCTACAATTGAGAAATTTTATTGCGATGGTTGAAAGAATCCTGGAGGAACCAAATAATATCCGATGACTTGGAGCCCTACCGTTGGGAAATCCTCCTCGCTGCCAATGCCCACGCACCTTAAAGAGTAAGCAATCGGAGTTGAAGAAAAACGTTGTTCAAAGTTTAGGCTGATTAATGTGAAAAGAAGTGAATTATGAAGCTCACTGTATGATTTCTGAATTGTCTAATTGAATGAATATACTTTCCTCCTACTTTTTTTTTCTATCTTTAATATTCATTTACCTTCCCATATTTTTAAATGAATTAAAGAGTGAGCTAATGTTTTTCTTCAAATCAGGATGTGATTACTTGTTTAATTGATCATATTAAAGAAGTCTCGATTACTTTGAATTGTTCGCCTATTGTAATTTCTCTGAGACGCTCTAATTGGTAGAATCGAATTTTAGGAAATTTTACTATTATATGCTTGAATTTGGTTTTAATTATTGATGGGATTTCTCTATGATTTGGTTTTCGCATTTGACTGTGATATAACATGTTATATAAGTGATATAACTTGTTATACATCCATATAACATGTTATACAATTGATATAACATGTTATACAGGTGCTAAACATGTTAAGTAGGTGCTATAACATGTTATACAGGTGATATAACATGTTATACAATGTTTAAAAAAATTTTCATAAAAAATGTATTAATATTGATTTTTTAAAATATAAAAATAAGATGAACACATTATCATAAAGAATCGACTCCAAAAATCAATCGTTTGAGAGATACAATGATTTTAAATTTCGAAATTCAAGTTAATTAAAAGAGAGAATGTACTGTTTTGGGGGGCTGTCACGTGGATGAGAAGAAAGACATGGAGTTGCTATTTGGATAATTAAAAAATTAAAATGAAATATACTACTAATTAAAAAGTCCTTATTTCATGGGTCCAAATGAACATCCAAAAAAGTGCTAATTGAAATAAATCTTCTTTCATTTTCATGTTCTTTTTTCTTGTATATTAGTCAAATTGATCAATATTCTATTGTTTTAATTTGCTATTTGGACTTCAAATTGGCTATCATTGATGAATCACAATGGACTTTTTTACATTTTCTATAGAGCACTTTAGGGCTTGATATTGCTTTTAGATTGCTGAGGCTAACAAGGAGATGTTAGGAGCAGTTCCCTATCCTCAACTACGGTGACTAATATCAAGTATTTTCTTTCATTTTATTCTGCTATGACTTGAATATGAGATATCCAGAAATTACAAGTTAAACATTAACTACTAATCTATTATTATTTATATATACAAACTAAAGGGAACAAAAAAATATTTCAGTTGTACTATGACATGATAAAAACCCAAAATCAATGTGAAAATACCAAAAATCTGACAAGCTTAGGGCCAGTTTAGTTGTGGAGAATTACTCCTATTTTCCAGAAAATTTTCCTTGAAAAAAGGAAAATTAGAATTTGATGTTTTGTTACAAAAATTTTCCAAAACAAAAAGTGGGAAACCGCTTTCCAAAATATAAGCAATTATCATTAATGGTGGAAAACCAGTTTTAATTGTTTTCACAATCTCCTCATTTGCATTTGTGCTGTGTGAAGTAATGAGCGTCATTACTCATTTCTTCATTTTTTACTTGACTATTCTATTTTGTTTTATTTTACAAATATTAATCTATATCTTAATATATTTTAGTTGTAATAATTTCTAAGCATGGATTCAATACATCACAAGTTTTAAAACATTTGGCAAGCAAAATTGTATCGTTAATTATACTAATTGAAAATGAAAACTTATATATAAAATTTTTTTAAATTGTGTGAGTAAAATTTTACATAATTTTTTTAACTTTTATTTACAATGCATAGTTCAAAATTTTCTTAAATCAGTTCATCACCATATTAAAAGAGTTCAAAGTTGTCAACAGTAAAATTTACATTGCTTCAGAAAATGAAGTAAAAACTCATATCAACAAAACAAGTTTTCCATTTTCTAACTCTTTATTTGAAAAATGGAAAAATGGAAAACTCATTCACAGGCATTGATTCTTATTGAATGGATCAGATTATACCAACAAATGTTTCTTTTTTATATTTATTATTATTTTATTACAAAAAGAATAAAGTTAAGTTGCATTACAATACATCGATAAGTATTGTATCTTGTAAAATTTTCCTTGATTGAACGAGTAAAAAAATGGTGTGTTTTTCCATGAGATCCACGTGCGTACTAGGTTTTTATAATTTAACAGTAAAATAACTAATGTTGGTTTCCTAAGCTCGTTCCTAATTACACCATACACATGATTAAGTAAATGAGACAAAATAAAACCATTGTGATTATCCAATAGATCAACTTGCCTACGAGGTTTTATTATCAATCCATAAAATAATTTTTTGTCGATTTTCAGAGCTTCTTCCAGGTACATTCACAATGTGAAGATAAAAGGTTAATAAATCCACATGAAAAGTATGCTTATATTCATATTAAATTAATTGTTGGGTGCTAAGATGAAGAACAAGTCAGCATGTTTTTTATTCAGCTTAAAGTATTCACGCGTTCATGTACAGTCAACCAAATGCAACCAGCTAATTAGTGTAATACTTACACGGTAATTTCCGTTAATTTAATCAATAATTTAGTTCCAAGAGAGCTACCGGATGGTTATTATATTAGACGAAAGTTGATGGTCCCCTGCTTTAAACACTGTGAATACTAAATGTTTTTCACATGTACTTGAGTCATCGAATTGTATATTATTTCATCCTAATTGAAGTGAATTAAAAACTAGAGGAATCGTCATTAAAAAGGTAACTAATTAATTTAAACGTGGTCAAAACCTGGTATTAATAATTTGACCACCAAACCCAACAGACTGAAGAAAAATTTTAGCTATATATATGTGGTCCGACTATAGTCACCTTATCCTCAAACATACAGCATATACTGAAACAAATCAATTAGAACCTAAACATTCAATTAGCCATAGAGATGGAAAAGACTAATAGCAGTAGCTCTATAACAGCACTTTTGTTGACTTGTTCAGTCATAATGAATGTGTTGTTCTTCACTAATCCAAATCTGCAAGCACGTCAGAAGCCAAATTTGGAAACAACAACAGCAACAGAACCCGAAGATGTGGCCTTCACTTATTGCTCGGGCCATGGAAGGGCATTCCTTGATGGTTTATTAGGCAGCGATGGCAAACCTGTGTGTGAATGTGATGCTTGCTTTACAGGTCCCGATTGCTCTCAACCGATCCCAAATTGTGAACTCGATGCTGATAGGTAAATTAATAGACATTTTGTTAACTATATAATTGTGACACTCAAAATTGTTATAGCAAAAGTTGTAACAATATTATGTTAATGATCGTGCAGTGGAGATCCCATGTTTCTGGAGCCATTTTGGTTGAAGCACGCAGCCAGTAGTAGTGTGACGATTCCAGGGTGGCATCGAATGAGCTATGTTTTCAATGATGGATCTTTGATTTCTGAACAACTATCGATTCAAATCCAGAAACTGCATAAATTAGTCGGAAATGCAAAAACCGAAGGGAGGTATATAATATTTGGTGGAGGAGCCACTCATCTGCTTAATGCAGCAGTCCATGCCCTTTCAACTGGTGATAACAATTCAGCTTCCAAAGTTGTAGCCTCGATTCCGTATTACCCTGTAAGTCTGCTTTTTTGTAACTGTTTTTCAAAAAAAAAAAAATTAGAGTAAGAAAAATGAAACAATTACTCACATTAAAAAATTATGATTTTGTGACAGGTTTACAGGGAGCAAACTGAATTTTTCAAATCAGAAGATTACAAGTTCAGTAGTGGAGACACTTCATCTGTAAAGAACAATTTGAATTCTTCAGAAAATTATATTGAGATAGTGACTTCACCCAACAATCCTGATGGTCAGCTAAATAAGGCAATTCTGAAAGGAGAATCGGTGAAGACAATTCATGATCTTGCTTACTATTGGCCTCATTTCACTCCAATTCCATCTCCTGCTGATGAAGACCTTATGATTTTTACACTTTCCAAGCTTACTGGCCATGCTGGCAGCCGATTCGGGTACAAATTTTATACCTTGTGAATTCAATTAATTATAGTTAGCTTGGATGTGCAAGTATAACTAACTCGTGATTTTTTAATGGGATTTCAGGTGGGCAATAGTAAAAGACAAAGGTGTATATGAGAAAATGTTGGACTACATGAGTTTGAGCACTTATGGTGTTCCAAGAGAAACTCAGTTGCGAGTTCTGAAGCTGTTACAAGTCGTAGTTGAAGGAGAAGGAAAAGAAATGTTTGACTTTGGATTCAAAACAATGAGGCAGAGATGGGCACAACTGAGCAAAACATTGTCAAAGTCAAAGAGGTTTTCTCTACAAGAAATTGAGCCCCAACACTGCTCTTTCTCCAACAAAATCAAGGCTCCATCTCCAGGTAATTACAAATTGCTTTAATAAGTCTGTATAACCATGTATTACAATATTCGATTGAAAACAAAGATACTAAAGTTGAGGGTGATCTTAAAATTGCAGCATTTGCTTGGATTAAGTGTGAAAGAGAAGAAGATAAAGATTGCAACAAAATCCTGAAATCAGAAGCAAAAGTGACGGGAAGAGAAGGCAGTTTGTTTGGGGGAGATGATGAGTATGTGCGTTTGAGTCTTGTAAAGAGTGAAGACGAATTCGAATTGTTACATCACAGAATTCAAATGCTAGTCAATCAAGAACTAATTCATCCAACAACATCGTTAGTGTTACAACACAACGGGACTTATGGCAAGGCATCGTCGACCACTACAGTGATTCGAGTTTCAGATTGTGATTCTGAGGCCATTCCACTGCAAACACCTCTTCCATCTTCAACATAACATAACTCGTACGTGGCCAGAAGCTTCAGATTAACATGATTCTTTAATTATTTCATTTTTGTTAGGGTTTTAACTGTATAGATGTAGTGTAGATGTAGATGTCTTTCCAAAGAGGAAAGACAAACAAACTTTCCTGTAAATCGAAACCATAATGATCAAATTATACTTTCTTCTACCAGGAATTAATACATTTTTATGAAGTAGATGTCAATACTCATTTAGCTTTCTGATATGTTTTGAGGGATTACATTGTGATAGGAAAAAATTTGAAAGAGAGAAAATATGATGCAATTGAAATTCTATCATAGTTTTATCTACAGAAACACTCATATATACGGAGAAAACAATGAAAAAAACACATATACACACATAGTTGTAAGGCATTTTCAGATGTAGAATTAGTAGGCAAACCAATGTTTTAGAGGTCTGGCGGCTTGTTAAGGATCTTCGGGATAATGCATTCTGCTGCTTTTGACTAGAAAAAGGACTCCTACCTTGAACAACATTTATGGCTTTGATTTCGAATGCGATATGCGGCGGAAGGCTGTGATTTCAATTAAACAAGGAAGAGTTTGTGGCGGCAGTAAGCCTTTCGGATCTAATACCACAAAGGACTTGAAAATGAAAAGATGCCGTGTGTTGCATTATACACATAGGTTTCGTTACATAATTACAAGGAAAGTCCTTGTAAGGCTACAAAAATTCAATTACATATGTCTATGATACATATTTGATCCGGCAATTGATAGTATACGTTGGTATTTTCGTGTAATTAGATCAAATAATTGATCAATGCAATTGTAATATTTCACCAAACAAGTCGAGAAAATGCAAAGTACGCACTAGTTCAAGTTGTATTAGCAAACTAAATTAACAAATAAAGTTGCATATTTATTCTTTTACAATTTACGTTATTTATTAATATTTTTTGTTTTTCTAGAAAATGAGACTCAATTTTTATATTTTAAAAATAATTCTACAGTTTTCAAGTTTAAATTATGATGATATTAAACTAATTTCTTAATTAAAAATGAGTTATGTGATTGTCTCTATATGAAAAACATATGTTTTATAACTATAATTGTGGTATGTCAAAATTGGTCTAGGCGTTAAAATATGTCAAACCAACTACCGACTTAAAGGTGTTTAATTACTCGTTCGCTCCACTGAGAACGACTCGATGACTTCCCACTTAACGCAAATAAAAGTAACTCCAAAAAAGTCTAATACCGTATTGAGGATGTTTTTAATCGCTGGAAACACCTTTTAATGCTTGTCGCCTCTATAACTTTGAGAGTCTATTTTGCCCCTCCGAGACCAGAGTCCTCGCACCGCGACTGTATGTTACAACCATGGCAATCAAGAAATAAAATCGTAAAGGCTTCATATTCCAGAGAATATTTGTCGTTTTGTGAAGTGGATTGATTGTGGAGGTTTTGTTGCCTATAAATCAAATAGATTCTTTAATCAAAACTGGTGAAGAAGATATCTAATTAAGGTACATAATTGTGCTGATTGGATTTTAAACAATTTTTTTGAGAAATTCCAGTGTTGTTTCAAAACTTGGAATCGGAAACGAACTGCAAAATCAATTTATGATTGGAAGTGCAACCGAGGTGGAGGTATAGTTTGTGGCGGCAATGCTTGTAATGGCAGTGATGGAATTCCTTAATTTGTTAAACCAAACGCTGACAAACGGAATCAAAGCATTTTGACTCCGTTTCCCTTTCCCCAATACCCCTAAACAAACACATCCTTAGTCACTACTCGAACCACAGAAACAATAATATAATCTATTATTTTTAGAACTTCAATTTATATAGATTTCCTTCTTGTATCCAGTGTTGGAAACAAAGACATTGCTTGATAGTCGGTAGAACACATTAGTAAGATAAGCACAACGACCTTAAGGTACAAACCAGAACAACTAAGAGAAAATAAGCTAGTCTTGTATTATTGTTGTAGTACAGGACAAAAAGGAAACTGATACATAATGATTCACCGAAAAGGAAAGAGCTGACAGATCAGAAGACAAAACATTAGCGCATGAAAACATTGAACTAAAGTTGCAGACTAGCTATAATATCCTTAGAAGGAAATTAGATGGAAGCAAATGGCCGGAAAAGGCGTTTCTCTTTGATTGGAGCTGAAGACAAGCATGTCTCTCCAGTACTGCACGTGCATGGTGGCATGTATTCTGGAGTTGGAAGCATGCTTTCAGCTTCGGTTGTGCCGTCCTTCACAATAAACACAGTGCTCATGCCCTCGCTTAGATGCCTTTCATAGTGGCAGTGCACAAACCATACACGTAAAAAATGTGTCATTAGATTATGCATGAAGACAAGTACTTGGAGACAATATGATGAGATTAGAAAATGCACATGAAAAGAGATTTACCAGGATTATCAGCAACAAATCTAATAGCAACCCAACCACCATTAGGAATCGAAATGGTGTTAAGCTCAGGAAG
This sequence comes from Euphorbia celastroides, assembly GCA_948291685.1. Taxonomy (NCBI): domain Eukaryota; kingdom Viridiplantae; phylum Streptophyta; class Magnoliopsida; order Malpighiales; family Euphorbiaceae; genus Euphorbia; species Euphorbia celastroides. The sequence goes on along the minus strand of CAOJBJ012320503.1, from coordinate 4,039 downwards.
ATCAACCAAATTATAGCAAGGGGTGCCTGGAGCTGTTGTGTTGGTACCAACAGTGACGTTATCTGCAACAAAAGCACCAGTACCGTTGGCAACAGCATAGAAAGTGAAGCTGTGGATATGCATTTGATGAACTCCACCGCTGAACACAATTTGAACTTCATCTAAGTAGTCAAACATCAGAGCCTTTGTCCCATGCTCCATAGGAGCTGGACTGTCTTCTACTCGGCTCGGGAAATCCTCCTCAAAATACCCGCTTAAGTTCCGGCTATAAGCCTGCAATACCGATAAACTTGGAAAGACAAAACTGATGCCATTGAGGGCGGCAGAGGGGACACCACCGATATTACCGCCCGCTCCAGTCACAATCGTCACATATTTAGTTATATTTTTCGGGACAATCGCAGGGTGTTCTCTGCTGTTTAAGCTCCGGATCGCGTTTGTAAAAGCTGCTGCAGCAGTAGTGTTGTCAATGGCAGGCAATGTGGGATATGGAATAGTAGTAGGAACGATGATAAATCCACAGGCGCCTCGGTATCTAAGAAGTGCTGACGTTGTTGTGTTAGTAAAGGCAGCGACATTACCACCTGGAAAGTAAGGAGCTGCAGCCATGTAATAACAGCGCGGGGTTTAGTTTGCAGTGAACAAGACATCCATGGTTTGTCCTGGCGCTATTCTGATGTAATCGGGCTTTGTGTATGCCCCATCATGCCCTACTAATGTAAGTTTGTGGCCCGCTATCCCAAAAAATTGGTCTTCGTTTAGCACAGCGTTTACCACTCGAATGTTTTGTGTTATAGAGATTACCGGCAGAGCAATTGTTTGAATATCCAAGCTGGCCATTAATGGTGGTAGCATTCGCAGGGGGGAAAGCGTTATTGTTTGCCCTGGCAGTTTCATACATTTTCATCACTTCTTGTATATACCAGGTTCCTGTCAATTTTGAAAATAGATTTAGTGATTTTGAATTAGAAATAGAAATTCATAGTGTTACATTAAATGAGTAGAAATGATTTCCAACATACCGAGGATAATTTCTTGTTCTTCATCAAACGTGTATGGATATTTGTGATGGGGTGGTCTTACAACAATGGCGCCATGAACGGTGGCCATGGACCATTCACCATGGGCATGATACCATATGGTTCCTTCTTCCCTTGAGAATATGAGCTTGTATGTGAAATTTGTACCGGCTGGAATTGGGCACTGTGTGATGTTCATTCATGGATTCCTTGGCTGTAGTATCCCATGCCTATAAGTTCGCATTGCAGCCAAATAGCAAAAAATGTCAACTCATCTTTATAAACGAGCAAAAAATGCTATAACATTAATATTAAAAATATAGCTTTACTTTAAGATACCATATGGTTCAAAGTAGTTTATAAGATGACATCTAATATTAATAGTAAAAAGTAGACATGTTCATGGGTCCGGGTACCCGCCCGGCCCGCCCGAACCCGAATGAAATGGGCCAGGCTTGGACTCGAATATTTTCATAAAACCCGGCCCAAACCCAAACTTGTTAAAGCCCGAAATATTATGGGCCGGGCTTGGTTTTATATAAATACCCGAGCCCGGCCCGAACCCATCCGAACAATAATAATTTTATTTATTATATATATTTATATATTTTATTTAACCGTTACTTTATATTCTTATGTTTTAATATATTATATTATTAAATTTTACCACAAAAAAATACATTCTAAATTAAAAAAATGTTCAAATATATAATGAAATTATATGTAAAATCAAAACATACGTACTTAACATTCGTATTTGTTGGAAAGAATCGGTCCGTCCATGACCGGGTCAATTTAGATTAAAGGATCCGAACCAATTTGAGTAATTGGATCCAATTGGAGAAATGATAAATTTAAGGACTTAATTTTAAAATTATTGAAATTTGATGGACTTAATTGCAATTAATCAAGAGTTTCAGGATTAAATTGTAACTAATCAAATTAATTAATATATATAAGTGTAGATAGAGGGACGTTTAGTGAGCAGTTAAGAAAATGAAATCAAAATCATTTCTCCAGAAAACTATCCAACAAACGAATATAGGTTTAAAATGGAATTAAAACTCGTATATATGGCTGTCATTTTCTCCCGGGTTACTTGTTCATCATTTATTATTCGCCAAAATTCTGATGAAGTCGTGGAAAATAGCTAATTCCCGATATATCGTTGTTTTCGTCTCGACTTTGCATTATTTTTCTTAAGTTTATTTGATCCTCGGGTATGGAAAAAAGTACGATTCTTAACCCATTTCATTATTTTTCTTTTAGTATTTATCATTTTTTATTTATTTAAAAATATTTTAAAATAAAAATATCTGGGTGATAGAACGTCCAGTGGAGTGCACGACATCGTGCGTACGGTGCACGACCTCGTGCACTACACTGGTTATGGGTGTAGATTTGGCGAGTAGAGATTTGTAATTTCGTGTAGGGACTGTTTTGTATCTTTTACACTTGTACATTTTATATATAAATGAGATAACTCTCACAAGAACGATATGTGAGATTTCCCAAACCCTAACTTGTGTCATGGTATCAGAGCTAGCCGTCATTCTCTGATTGTTGCCGCTGTAATGGCCGCCACAATCCCAGCAACTTCGTCCGCCCTAGCTACATCATCAAGGAACGATCTTTCTTCTTCGTTGGGCTTTCGGCTGAGCTTAGTGATGACTTTCTAAACTCGATCCGAACCCAGCTCAAACCCGAAATTTTAAAGAATGGGCTGAGTTGGGCTTGGGTTGACGTTTTTAATCAAAAACCCGATTAAACCCGATCCGATCTGATCCGTCCGATGAACATGTCTAATAAAAAGTATTACTTATGATGAGCAACACCTTCTATCGCCATTAAATCTAAAATCAAAGGCTCATATTTCAAGTGGTTGTTTAAATTACTTTTAATACAAACCAAGTGATCTCAATGTAAAGGTGAAAATTGAATATACCCACAATAGGTCATTTTATTTGACTTGCAAACTGAAAATCATGGCTAAGATAAGAAAATGTTTTTTTTATTTATATTTGGGATAACTTCAAAAATAAATCTTGTGGTTTCGATTTTTCTCAAAAACATTCTTGAGATTCAAAATCTACCAAAAACATCCCTGAGATTTCGGGCCGTCATAAAAAACGTCATTTTCCATCCATCATCAGTTAAATAACGACATGGACAAAGGATAAAATTGTCAAATTTTACTTTTTAACTAGAATACCCATTAACTCTAAAGTGAAACCCAATTACCCATTAACTTAACCCTAATACAAACCTCATGAAACCCTAAAAGCTCTCCCGCCACCGGCGCCGCCGCCAGCGATTCGTTAATCCGGCGAGACTCTCTCTCCCGCCATTTCCTCTCCTGTCGGCGCCCCCTCTCTGTCCTCCCCTCATTCCATCGGCCTATCTCTCCTCCCCTCTTCCCTATTTTCTCTTTCCCGTTGCAAATTTAGTTTCAGATCTGAGGTTTTTTCAGAAAGTCACCGGAAAAGTCACGAATCCGGCTAGATCTCGCCCCCACTGCAATTGAACCCCGCCACTCCCGCGGCCTTTGAATCTGAGCAGAGGAGACGTCTTCGGCGGTGGCTTTCTCCCTCTTTTCGGTCTTGCCGGCAAAAATCGCAAAAATAAGCGGTGGAGCTTGAAACCAGAGCAGACTTCGACGGCGGAGCTCGAAATAGGATTAGACTTCGACGGCGTGGCGTTTAAGGGCGAGATCTGTTCTTTTTGGCGATCATTCTTTATCATTTTCTGTTTGTATGCTGTAGTTTTTCTTTTGTTTAGAGTTTAAAATTGTTGTGTCTTTTTTGCAGCTTTGAAGCTCAATTCTCAAATTAGTGAACTCTCCAAAAACCCACAATATCACATCAGATTTTAAGAGCAAATAAGGTAATTATCTGTTAATTATTGCGTACATTGAATTCATTATTCTAAATGTAAGTTGACATTACTATCTGCATAGTTAAAATGTTCTTTGTTTGCTGTTGTCCACAATAAATCACATACCTACATACATTGTTGGTGTA
>CAOJBJ012319191.1:0-12951 GCA_948291685.1 Euphorbia celastroides | reverse complement strand
AAAAAGAAGAATTAGAGGGATATTACCTAAAGATTTGTACCAAAGAGGAACCAGTAGATCCTCAGAGAGCCAATTCCACAGAGATTCCACAGCAGTTTAGGTACAAATGCAAAAACACAAGAATCAGTAAGTCTTGTATCGTCAAACAGAACTTAACAAAGATTTCAGGATATCAGCAGAAGGAAAATGAGCAGAGTAACCAGAATCACAGTAAAATACTGAAAACAGAATCAAGAAACCCTAACTGCAACAGATCTATCACAGAATCATACAACAGGGAAACACGATCAGTTTTTAACAACTCTGATACCAAATGAAATGATTATATCCCATATATCTTAAGTCCGATTAACGATTTTACCGATTAAATGCAAGAATCGAAACATACACAAGAGACAACGGATTTTTTAGGCAGTTCCTCAAAAAACGCTCAAATGAAGGAATCCATCACAGTACATCTGCTGGCGGGACTTAGGAGTAGCTTTATTAGATGGCTCTAAAGGCCTCAAATCAAATACAAACCCTAATCGAAACCGAAACTGTCTCAGCTAGCAATAATCACACATATAACATAAATTAAGCACCGATATCAGGGATTAAGGCTAACAAACATGCAATACAACACAAACAGAGAAAGAACTAGCCACAAACAGAGTTCAAGGAACAGAGATCACCGCCTTTCGTAAAAGACAACTATCTTCGGCACCGGAACAGCAATAGGAGCGAAGAACACCAGAGAAGATCGGAAGAATCCCTTGAGAGAAGAGTGCGGCTACAGCGTGTATTGCAGAGAAGAAAAAATGAGACTGCGTTTTTTATGTGTAACCCTAATAACCCTGATATCTGCCTTATATACATCGCCTGTTAAGTGAAGAATGAAAGTGTGTAAAACGACGTAGTATCTTGCTCTCCCTCATTGATAGATGGAACTCGGTTTCGGGTTAGGGTTGTCGGGTCTATGTCATGGGCTTGGGCTTGAATGGATCACACCCAACAGATTTGTTCAAGTTTACGAAAAAAACAAAAACAAAACTAATCTAGATTCTTTAAATAAGAATGCCATTTCTCATTCTTGTATTTTCTTTAGTTTTGTTCACTGTTTGTTTCTTTTGGCAGAACTCAAGTGTTTTTTGTTGAACACCTAACTACTCAAGCGAGGTAATACCCTTACAGCTTTTGATATCTTTTCATTTACTTTTTTTTTAAAGTAAATGAAATTTGGTGTTTATAAATAATATTATTTTGTTATTTTTACCATTTGATCTAATCCACATCATTGTAAAAAAAGTACTTGATATAATAAAACAAACTGGTTACTAAGCATTAAAACAGATAATAACGTACGTACGTAGTTAATTCCGTTAACTTTTAGTAATATGAACTTTGTATTTTTTTTAGGAACCCAGGACTTGAACTCAAGAGTTCATCTTCTTATTTCACTTTGGGAGAAATGTGAACATTAGGAAAAAAAAATAGTGGTTAAATCTCGTTAATCTTCCAATATTTGAATTTCCAACAATTTAAAGTCTAATTAGATCAGTAGATCCATGTGCTAATGCACAAAACCAAAAGAAATAATGGGCGAAGAAAATAAACTATTAATGTCTTCATAAAATTAGTTTCCTAATATAAATACATGCAAGTTTTTGGTTAAAAGAAGAAAGATTTCTTGGTATTTTAGTGTAATTGGATAAATCTGATTGTCCAATATTAATTTTTATAATTTTTATCGAATAATTTGGAAGAGTGTGGAGTGCACAATTATTCAAATTAATTATGAAATTATAAGCTTTCAGAGTGTAATTTATCATCATCTTGATAAATTACAAATATCAAGTCGCGATCGCGACAGTTATAAAACCGTTGCAAATAACCGTTGCAACTGAAAGTTTTCCATTTTTTTTAGTAATAAGGAGACATTTTTGCTTAAATTATTGATTGTGGGGCTTGAAGCCACAACCCCACATAGACATGGCCAAATGGAAACGGAACCGGCGGTTCGAACCAAAACCGGACTGGATGGAACCGGAACCGTTAAGACTTGGGTAAATAAGGTTTAGGTTTAGGTTTGTGAAAATATGAACCGGAGAACCTGATGGAACCGGATTGGAACCGGCGGTTCCAACTAAAAATGTATGTTTTTAACATATTTAAGAAACTATATTATTTTGTAACATATATTAAATGTTTAAAACTAATAATTACTAAGATTTAAATATATAAAATTAAATTTTTAACATATATTAAGGTTTGAATCGGAATCGGAACCGAACCGACCGGATCCGGAACCGGATATATAAGGTTAAGGTTAGGTTCGTAAAAACTAAGAACTGGAATCGGCGGTTCCGGAATCGTGGCCATGTCTAACCCCACATTTATTGGATTTCCTAACAAAGTTTGGTAGTCATTTCAATAATCTTTTAACATCTTGCAAAACAATTTAGTAAATAATGATTTTGATTTATTGCATTCTATTACAATATTAAAAAACATAAAAAAATATTAGAATTTGTTTATTAGTTTTGATATTTTTTGCCAGAGTAGATTAACTGACGTCATATCCATTTACACATGTTAATTTGGATTTAAAACACATTTTTACCAAATATTTTCTCTGTTATCTAGAAACAATTTCAATAATTTTTTAACATGCTTGTTCATTTCGCAAAACTATTTAATAAATACTAATTTGATTTGTTGCATTTTGTTAAACATTACAAAACATAGAAAAAAACATTAGAATTCGTTTCTTAGTCATGATATTTTTTTTTCTAGTATAGAATTTTTGTTATAGAATTTTTGAATTATAGGATTTATATACTTAATGAACTATTGTTTTATAAGTATTTAGGTGTGTAATCCTTTTACAATTCATTTTCAAAGCCTTTTTAAAAATTTGAATTAAGATTATAAATATTTTGCTTATAATTATCAATCAACGTGATTATAGATTTTCAGGATATCCATTTATAACTTCATAATAAAATTATAAAATTTTGATAAATAAAAATTATAAATAAAAGGTTAAAAACATCATTTAAAATATTAATTATTTTTAGTAATATATAGATTAATCAATAATATATGAAATTAATAAAGTATAACTAATTACATACATAGAGTTAAACGTAGATTTTTTATTTAATTAAAATATTTTATCTTTTAATTAAATATTTTCAGTGGCGAGAATTCGATGAAAGGGAGGGTGTCCTTATATTAAAAAATTAAAATAAATGACATTCTATTATATAGAAATTTGAATATATCTACATATGCTAAAAGTATAGAAGTAATGAATTACATTTATTCCCTTGGATATTTAATGAATTATGTCGAAGTTCGCCGTCGATCGAAAAGTACTGTCGGAAGTTTTATATTGTTTGAAGTGCTTTGAAGGATAAATTTGCAGGCCGTTTAATGGTGTTGACAAGGCTTATCACTGAAGCATAAATTAGCCGTGTAACAATTGACTAATGATCAACATGAATTATCATAAATTTGCAAGGCCCTTATATATATTTGTAATGAACGTTCTAAATCTGTTACAACTCTTTTTTTAATTATGTTTTGTGTTTTGAAGTTCTAATTTCAAGGTAAAGGTTGTTGCAAACTTTTTCTCCTTTCTGACATAATCAATTGCTAGCTTGATGGTGGTTATTGAGAGAAATATTTGTAGCAATTCATAGCAAAAATCATTTTCCGCATATTACCAAATAGATACGTGTAGAACTTAATGATGTGGATATAATATTTGATTATGGGACTTACTGTTTGTTTATATAGTGAACTTTTAATGCTTTGATCTAGTATTACATATTGATAATTTTGCCAGAACAATTTTCGATTGAAACTTTTTCCTTTAAAAAATCCGCCCTCCCTTCTCCGAAGTTCTGGTTCCGCCACTGGTTCACAGTCAACCACCGGTTCTTTACCTATCTTCAAACCGCTCCTAACCGGACCGGACCAACTACCGGTTCTGGTCGAACTGGGTCCGACCAGTCGCTCCGGTCCGGGTTTGAAAACTCTGGTTTGACTCTTCTTATTTGTTTCTGAAATTGTGTTTTAGTCTTCATGACTGTAAAATAATCCAATTAGAAGAGAATATTGAATCATTTAAAATTGAACTAGACCTACTTTATCAATGTGATGTTGTTCAACAGAAAAGTGAATCGATTAGTGTTCTTCTTCCACACCATCATGAAAAATTCTTTGATACCATGTTAGATTGAAGCAACATAATGAGAGAGATTTATTTATAATCTTCAAATCAAAGAATACAGGCAATTGATTCCATCTTTATTCAATTCAAAAGAAGATTCTAGCTTTGCAAAAGTTCCTGCCAAGAGTCGGAGAAACTGTTAAGCAGTTTGGTAGCCTTATTTTGAATGTTATTTTCAACTACAAAGTAGTTGGTTTGGATCGGAAAATGAATCGGAGATCAAGGAGGAAACACAACTTTTTTTACATCTGAACCTTAACCAATCTGTGATGAATACTAGCAACTATTTCATCGAAAGATGAATTGACTCCCACGAATAAAAAAAACTTGTTCCTCTTTTTAATATGGACAAGCGAATGTGTAGCCAAAGCAATGCCACAAATTCACGTTCAACATTCTAAAGTAATAGCTCTATAAAATGAGGAAATCAACCCACCTTTTACGAAATTACTGGTAAATTAGAATTTATGTAAATTCAAAGTGTAAACATATAAAGTAAATTGTAAACTCTTATATGAAAATCAATATTAATTTTGTGAAAATACGTGCACATTGATCCTCTAACATGAATGAGGGAGTATGATTGTATTAATATAATTTAATAACATATACAAAAGATAATACATGATTACTTCTTTGGCTATAACACCCCTTCGACGATACATCAAGGAAATGCTACATAAACTATTGCTAAATCTCCTCATCCAAATTTCCTATACATATTGACCACAAACGATTTATCATACTTCAAAAAAATTAATCTAATCCTTAACATAATAAACAACTACAAATGTTTTACAGTACTCAATATCTCTTTAACATTTTTATACATAAATTCCAAACATAAAGTCAACTCCAAATTTGACACTCGCAATTATATTCATTCCATTATCTATTAATTGTAAGAACATTATATTATAATCCACCTTAAAAGCTCTGGTTCTTTCTTCCACTTTTTCATTTTTGGTCCAGCTATATGCGGAGCTTTAAAATCTACATGTAGATTAGAAACTACATGTTAAATAAAAAAATATTGCATAGTAGTGTACAAATGTTGTTTCCCTAAATTTTCAGATTATGCAAATTTTACTTTTTTGAAGACATAAATTGTTAAAAATATCCTTTCATAAAAATAATGTCACAAAACAAAAATTTCAAAACAACCTGAACATAACTAGGGATGCTAACGAGCCGAGTCCGAGCTCAAAAAATTCGAAACCAAATAGATTGTTCAAATATTATATTTTGATTAACTAAAAATTTAAACGTATAGAAATGAAAACTTGACAGATCTTTCAAATACTACATTTTAACTAAATAAAACTGATAAATTGCATAAATAATATCATTAATAATATTATATACAACGTAAAAAGACTAATCGAACAGGCTTGTCAAGCCTTTGAGCCGAGCTTTTAGCATCCCTAAACATAACCATGATGAAATTATATTATTGCTTACTAGATACGAAGGTAGCATGCAATCAAGATTCAAAGTTCCTGAAATCAAAATTCACATCACATTATCACAAATTTGGTACATGGCTTAGAACGAAATCAATATTCACATATCAGAACATCACATATTAACTCGAAACTTATAGTTTCAATTGTTTGTATAGTACTATACTCCTTTATTGACATCAATATACCCAAGCCCATTTCTGCTTGCTCCCCATGGACACTAAAACTTAATATTCTAATACTACAAACTTATATCTATATCGAATATTCAATGAAACAAAATCAATTAAATCTCAAAAACGGGGCAACAAAATTAGCTCACGTTCTTTGTCAATTTATGTGTATTAAACGACTTGGACATCCCATTTCAGCTCCACCAACACATTAACAAATAGTTCTAAAAAATATAATAATCTTTCGATTCATCACGTATTTATAATTGCAAATCAATACATTTTGCGAGAACTTGAAAATTTTGGGGTAAAAATATGTCTTCCGGCCATTTGGGTTAAAATTGGACATTGTTTTGATTTCTATAGCTTAAAATATATAAAAAGATACAAAGTATACACGTAATAAATTTCTGTAGAAATCATGGTTTACACTTATATTGAATTTGAAATTACTCATAGAAAAAGACAAGAGTTTGAATAACTTAAAACTAATAAAATCATAATCAGTTTCATTTAATGTCGATAGACTTAAGAACGCTAAATTCAGAGTTGTAAAACTCAAGTTATGGTCACATTAAGTAAGCATGTTAAATCTAATAATTTTCAACAACATATATATACTTATGCAATAAGTGTACTTAGACGTCTCTAATACTACTTAGTAACAACTTCCACTTCTTTTCCTTTTATCAATTATTATATTTCAAAGTTTCACATGAATCGATACTTAATTCAACTAAAACTTCACAATAAGAACCAATTTAGTACCATATATATGCTTAAAGAAGCATAAATCCAACATATAAACTTCCAAATTCATCAAAATCAACTTACCATAACTTTATGCTCACCCTACTTCAGTCCCCAGAATTTTTGTCGGGCTTTTAATCCACTAGTAGTCTTCTTTCACGGGTAGAAGACAAGCCGTTACAGTTATTACCGAAAGCTGTATCTTCTGGAAGTAGGATATACCGTTAAACTTATCCCAAGTCTAACTAAATCCTTTTCTTTTCGGGATATACCACTCAAGATCTCTCACCAGATTCTAAAGCTAAGTCCCAATTTCTTTGATCCCCAGATTGAAGAAATTTTACAAGTTGGTTCTAAAGATATTTTTGTTAACAAGTTTCTGGAAACTGTGTTCTTGGTTGATGATAACTGATTTACCTTTTGATCAATACTTGCTTTTGAAAACTTAGGAAAATCAACAATTTCTTCAAGTCTCCAACTCTGGTATTTATAGATTAAGCAATAAATGTGGTCGTTGGAGATGATTAAATCTTGTCCGTTGAAGAAGTTTCAAACTGGTGCATCTGGACCGTTGATTAGGCAGTTAGACACAATAAATGCCCGTTGAGAATCTCGATTCCTGCACTAATGGCAAATCCTCGAATTTCAGACATAATCCTAGTCTGAAATTGATCTGTACCAGGTTCACTTCGGATGTGTAGATCCACGCGCTGCTTTGATTGGCTTGTTTTCAAAAGCTATGTACTTTATGTCAACATCAATGTTCAGCTTTTGTCTTCTAGTGCATCTCCCTTTATTAATGCTCCTGGTTTTGGTGAAGAGCATTAAATGCACATGAGAGACAAGCTTGAATCTTCTTTAATACTCTTGATGGACTTTGGGAATGTTTGTGACTCCGGATCCTTTCTTGTCCACGTGTACTCCGTTACTTTTTCTCAGCTCTTACTTCCAAAATCTAATTATGTTTCGGTAGATTTCAAACTTCTCTCTAGATCCGGCACTTCTCTATCAAGTCTTTAACTTTGATTTTATTTGCTTCAAACTCTATGAAGTGGTTCCAGACCTGGTCTTAGTGAGCCATCTCCAAAACATACAAAGGAGTACATAATATCTCAATGAATAATCACTTGAGAGGGAATGAAGAGATATATATTATAAAATTCATTACAACAATAATAGTCATCCGATAATATTATATTGCATGTCTACGCAAAATGATATGATTTGTTGAAACCATGCCAAAAAGTCTAGAGGAATAAAAACTTAATAAAGGAAGAAAAATATAATTTTAATATAGACTTTTACTTCTCCCCATAAATACAATGATCACGATCACATAATTCAATACGAACCTTATGTGTTTTGAAAATATAGAGGCAGATAGCAACTCTAATAAAACATTTATCACTTCATATAACTTTGCATGCGTCAATACGATCAATTTTCATGAGATTATGAACACAAATTAATTTTGAAGGAATATGATTGACTCCATATGCTTTAGGGAAAAATAATTTTACACCAAGATCGTCCTTTACCAAGCCAAGTCAGCGAAATGCTCCAAATCAATCAGATGAGAGAGCGAATTCAAGTTGAGTCAAGATGACCCAACCAGAAAGAAGAGCTACATCAAAGCGTAAAGTACAAAAGCCTGAGCCTCAGCTCGAGCGCCATGAACTTGTGGGTTCCCTAACTAGTATCCCAACAAACTGTGGGCCAAGATGCATGGCTTCCCGTTGAAGCCGATCAATTTCCTCACAAGATCAGGATCATAACTTGAGTACATATCACAGTTGAAGTTGATGACGACTTCATCAGATTGAAAGTCCGAACTTGCACAAACGTTGATAGGAGTAATGGTTTACTCCCACACCCGAAATGAAAAGTGTGAGTCGTGTTTGACCATCAATTGAACAACTCATTAATGCAAGAGGAAGAAACTTGGGGATACCAACGCTTCTTATTGTATTCCATGTATCTCATGAACCGCCCAAGAGACGTGGCATCAACAATGGCTTTGGCCTACTCACTTAGCTAACTATACCATTTATGCGGCTCATGAATGTTTTCAGGCTCATATCGAGGAATCTATAAAATTATTTGTCATCAGATATTAATCAAATTCAATCAGTTTTAAAAACTAACCCTATAGATATATTATGGTGCTTCTCAAAAACTATACAATTTCTATAAGCATTTATACATAGTATAGACATGCACAAAATTGTATCTTTTCCTACCAAGTTTTGCCAATGAATATTTTCTAAAAGTTCACGTACATTAATGTCATTCACAAAAGGAATATAATTTTTTAAAATTTTCATTGCATTTTCTAAAAGGTTAGAAATTTATTCAAAAGCAATTTTTTTTAGAAAAAAACTATTTTTCTCAAGATTAGATGTGGGTACAAAATTTAAGAATAGTTGTAATTGGTATAATTTCCCTGATAAAAGATCCCAAGTCAATTCGACTTGGTTTCAAGATTCATAGATTAGGGTTCAGCCAATCAAGTTTGTTGTTTTTCATGGATGTTAAAAGCTTGGCTCGAAAGATCGATAAACGTGTTTGATTAGTCTTTTTATATTAATATAATATTATTGATAATACTATTTGTGTAATTTATTAATTTTTTTTAGTTAAAATGTAGTATTTAAAAGATCCGTCAAGTTTCAATTTTTATTATATATTTAAATTTGAGTAACTTACAAAAATATACAAAATTGAACTTTTTATTTAAGAGAATGACAACTAACTTTAACAAACTACATAAATAACAAAAACATCAAAACTATTATCACCAAGTATCCACTCAAGTTTCATATTTACAAAAATGACACTTCAATACATATGTTTTACATCTGCTTTGCACATACTTTACATTGCATATACAAATGCCTTACATTTAATTTACATATTTTTCCAAACTGGTTAAACAGATGTAAAAACATTTTATTACGCATTCCTTTATATATGCATTACAAATCCATTACATATGCATTACATAGCCAATAATTCCGAACTGTTTTTGTTATTATAAACAGAACAATATTTCCAAACTGTTTTGATAATATAAACAGATTTACATATCCATTACATATCATTTACACTGCCAATACATATGCTTTACATAAAAATTTCGAACTGGTTTACATAGTTATTGCATAAACTTTACAAAATTCATTACGTATGATATACATATACAATACATTTCTCCTACACACTTGAAAATTCAATTCTGATTTGAGAAAGAAGAAGAAGAATTCATTACAAATATTACACACTCAATACATCGTCATTACATATACTATACATGTCATTCGCACCATAGAAGCATTTTATCGAACACATTGTGTGCATCTTTCAAACATCATAATCTTCATCAGAATTGCATTATATTCACCACCATTAGATCTCAAAAACAACAACAAACAGAAAATCAATCAAAAAATGAAAGTCGAACACGATTAACATATCGGAAATCAAAACATAACAACCAAATCAAATCGAAATTGAGGCCAAATCTCACCGAAAAATAGACGGAAAGAAGAAGACGAAGAAGAAAAAGAAGAGGCGGTGGTAGTCGGAATCGGAATCAAAGTTGGTCGTGGAAGAACAGATCAGAAGAAAACGAAATATTGTAATCGCACCTAATAAAGGAGATGAATAGTGAGACCACCGCAAAACTCGAAGCTCTTCAAACGGTGGAGAGAGAACCGGCGGCGAGCTCGACGTGTTGACAGGGAAGAAGAAGAAAAAGAAAGGGATTTGTCTGTTGAGAAAAAAAGAACGATATAGAGAAAAGGGAAAGAAAAAAGGTTATTTATATGATGTTAATTTTGTAAAAGGAAAGTTAAAGGTGTCATTTATGTAAATAAGTTTCTTGTTAGATAATTTATGTAAATCGTTTATAATTATTATATATTAATATCAATTTCTCTTTGGATTTTTAATTAATCAAAATATAATATTTAAACAATAAATCTGATTTTGAATTTTTTGAGGTCCGGCTTCGTAAACATCCTGGCTCGAATCGTAAACATCCTGGCTCTCCCAATAAACGGGCTCTTGTTAAAAGCTTCACCCGCCAAATTTCACCATTTTCATCCAAAGAAAACGCTCAAAAATTGAAACGCCGCATTCCTCCATCTTTGCATTTTTGGAAGCTTGAATGTCTCGTGATTGGAGATTGTCCTGCCTCTGCCGTCTGGTTGATGATTCCCTCCGTCCCTATACTGTAACAAAACCCTGTACCAGCTGGTCCTTTTTTAGGGTTCGCGTTCAGCGTTTTTGAATTAATTCAGTGTGTGCTTCTACAGGATTTGCAGGAGTCGGAAGTGATTTATATGACCAAAGACCGGGAAAAGGATCTTCTAATTGCTCTATCTAAGGTTTTGAGGGAAATTCAGCTTATGAAGCAGGAACTTGATTCTGATTCTGATAAGGTAATTCCTCCCCTCTCTTCATTCTGTAACTTCGATTGGATGTGATTGACAATTTGAAACCTAATTAACAGGGAGAGGGTTGGGAATCTGACGGTTACAATACATCCTCTGGAAAATTGGAGCTTCAGCACGAGGACCATAAGTGTTCGATCAAGCTTCTAGCTGTATTTGTAAGTCCTTTCAAGTTTATCTGTGTTTGGTTAAATTATGGCACTAGGTGCAAGTTCTCGGTCTAGGTTATATCATACAATGAGAGTAATAGATGTGGTCTTTAACACGTTTATCAGTTCAGCACAAGGTATTTTAGTAAGGCCCTGTTCTCTTCACCTTCAATTTGGTTCAGTTAAGTTAAGTTCAGTTCAGGTCACGCCCATTAATTTTAATTGAAAAGGTAATGTAAATAAATTAAGTTCAGGTTTTAAAAGTTGAAGAGAACAGGGCCTAAGTCTTTCTTTTCCGTGTTTTTTGTACACAAGATTAATAGTCCAGTTCTTCCTTGCTGTCATTTTCCTGACCACTTTGAAATGCTTCTGTGTGGTTCTCAGGCAATTTTTTTAACGTTGGAGGGTCAATTTGTGCAACATTTGGTCGGCAATGTTCTTGTAGTAGTTTCCGAGTTCATAGCTACATCTGTAAGTTCATATTTACTTCCACTAAATCTTATGATTTACTGCATTTGGTGTTATGTTCACTCACATGTGAATGTTTTCAGGGTAATGAGTTGGGTTCCTTCTTCCCTTCATTGTTTATCTGTCTGAAACTGGCAATTTTCAATCTGTTGCCACCCTCTTCAACATCTTCAACAGATGGACTTTTGGACCAACATTGTGATTCTTTGCTAGTTCATTTGAAATCAAGATTCAAAAATGCTAACTGGTATACAGCAAGCACAATTATTCGAGTTCTACGCAACACATTAAAATATTTGAAGGAAGAGGATGATGAGCTACTACTCAAAACATATATGGACTGCATCAGTTGTTTTGTCTTGGATGTCCCTTGGGATGTCATGGAAAAGATTGGAGCTAATGGTTGTGATGCTGAAGATAGCTATGAGCATAGTCGTTTTATAGAGACAAAATTTTTCTTTTTGGGCAATTTTATTCAGCTCCTTTGTTCATTGGTTGAGCAAAGCTGTTCTTTGGCCAAAGTCGGTACCAAAAATAAGCATCATCCATTTCTTTGCACAATCATCAGTTTTGTGTCCAGACTTTTCAAGTTGTGCCTTGGAAAGCAAAGAAATTGTTTGAACTTGTCCATCTCGCTATACTTCAAACACAAGTTGTTGGTACGTGCCCGTCTTTATTTGCTTCATTGATGCCTAAAAGGAATTTGTTATTGAGATATATTCCTCAAGAAAATAATATTAATATGGTCAAATGCATACTTAGCGCCCTAAAGTTGACACTTTTTGAAATGCCCCCCTGAACTTGCAAGAGTTAAAGCAAGCCCCCTGAAGTTGGCAAAAATGTTCACTTCAGGCCCCCGAAGTTGGCAAAAACATTCACTTCAGCCCCTTAACGCCATGTGTCACAATTCGAATGGAGAGACAAAAATAAAAAAAATTTTGTTTTCTTGAAAAGTCAATCAAATTACAATGTGACACATGTCACCGAGGGGGTTGAAGTGAACTTTTTTGCCAACTTCAGGGGGCTGAAGTGAACGTTTTTGCCTACTTCAGGGTGTTGTGTCTAACATTTGCAACTTTAGGAGGGCATTTCAAAAAAAGTGCCAACTTCAGGGGGTTAGGTATACATTTTGCCTATTAATATTGAGTAATTTTGTTTTGCAGATGCTGATGATGCGGCTGAGTTACCAGACTAGTTTAGGATACTCAACTCTTACATTATGGTTGCAACTTCTTCATGATTACTACAGCGAGGTCTTGTGTAGACCCATAATTC
>CAOJBJ012317727.1:0-11442 GCA_948291685.1 Euphorbia celastroides | reverse complement strand
TAAAATTTAATCGGGCAGCAATTCAAATGCAATTCAAAATTAAGACTCTGGTTGACAGACAGAAAGCTTCGAAAAGATCGAACAAGGACTTAGAGAGAAGAGGCTAGTGCTCTGAATAGCCGGGGGTCCTGATTACTGAGGCTGAGGGGCCTATTTATAGGCGAAAAGAGACTGAAAGGCGGGAACCACAGTCCTCCCGGTGCGCATGTGCCGGATGCCGGCGCACATGCGCCCTAGACGACGCTTGTGCGCTGTTTATTGGCACATGCATGGCTGGCTGGACACTTTCGTTTGGTGCGATTTCTTCGCGTTTTTCGCGATTCTGGGAGTTTCGGACCTCCGAAAAGAAATCCGAGATCAGTTCTGCGACCCTCGTTCCGTTGCGAAACGTTTTGAGTGTTATTTTGGCATCCTTCTGCAGACTTTTACCGGAGCTACGTTGTATCCTTCGACTGAATTTTCAAGCCGAAAAATCTAGTATTCACAAAGAGGATAGTTTGAAGCTAATTGTGAGCATGAGATTTTTCATCCCTGGCCGTGAGGTAATGATGATTTTGTCTCTTTAATAATTTCGAGAAATTTTCCTTCGAAGATCAGAATTTGGTTAAGCCTATTAGTTGGAATTGATTCTCTATGACTCAAAACCCAACCTAAATGACTATTTCTCACCCTCCTTAATTATTAAGATGACTATTCCAAATGAGCTAACAAATCATTCTTTGCTAAAATTGAGCCGAAAGCCCATTTTCTCAAAATTCACATAACCCATCTGAACCCATAAAATGACTACTCTTAAATTGTTCATTTTATAGTGCAAACCAAATTTAAGCTCATGAGGCTCAAAATTTAACAAAGCACAAAATGACCTATATGTCCCACAAACCCTACACTCTCCCTATAAATAAAACAAAAAAATTGCCAAAAAAGGAGGGGACTCAAATTTTCTTGGGCGGCGCACACTCCCTCCCCTGGATCTTCTTTCTCTTTTCCCATTTCTTCCTATACGCCGAACTCCTCTAAACAGCTCTCGCTTCTCCACTTTTTCTTGATTTCTAACTATTGAGAATCAACTTTACCAAAGGATGAGACCCACAACTAAACATGGCCACGGTTCTGGTTCTGGTTATTAGTTTTAATAAACCTACACCTAAACCTTATATATCCGGTCCCATTTAGTTCCGGTTCAAACCTTAATATATGTTAAAAATTTAATAGTATATATCTAAATCGTAGTAATTATTTGGTTTAAACATTTAATATATGTTACAAAACAATATAATTTCTTAAATATGTTAAAAACATACATTTTATGTTAATTAAAATTATATTTAGTTGGAACCGCCGGTTCCAATCCGGTTCTATCTGGTTCTCCGGTTCATATTTTCACAAACCTAAACCTAAACCTTATTTACCCGGTTCTTGACGGTTCCTGTTCCATTCGGTTTGGTTCCAGTTTCGGTTCCATCCGGTTCGGTTCCATTTGGCCATGTCTAGACCTACCTCTTTGTTTGGTCCTTTCCCTTTTTTTCCTTTTGGTTTCCTTACTTTCATTCGTTGTTTTCCATATAGTTTTTCTGCTTTTTATTTCTCATTTGCTTGTTGTAGTTTTTATGTTTCAATATTTCCAGATCTGATTTCTCTTCATTCTCTTGAGATTTTCTGCGTTTACGTTTTCATTATGGTCAATTTTTGCGGCCCTCGGTCGTTTTCGAGTTTCCGTTTTTTTCCGCTTTCTTTGAGTTTTTGGGTATTAATCATTGGGTTTTGAGTTAAGAATATTTTCAGCTCTAGTCTCTGAGTGTTTTCTTGTGATTTAGCAGGGTGCTTCTTTATGTTTCAACCATTTTCGGATTCCTTTTATTCGCTTATTTGGTCCTGATTTTATGGATTCCTGCTTTCGTTTTGGGCGATTTCTGTGTTCCCGAGATCCATCTTGGATCAGTGGTCGATGAACCCATGGCCCAAGTCTCTATCGAGACTACATAGTGGCTGCCCGAGACCACATCTTATTTTGTTGATTTGGCAAGTTTTCTTTGAGATTACATGTGTCTCGTGGAGTGGCGGGTTTGTTGCCGTTTTAATGGGTTGTAGTGGTGTGGGCAAATGGGCCTTAAGTTAGTGGAATGGGTCTTTTAAGTTAGTGGAATTTGCATTGGTGTAGTAGCATCGGCCATATATGTTCTCCTAGGGCGAGGTGTCGACATATAGCGTTTCCTAGGTGGTTCAAGCAAATTTGTGCAGAGATGGTCGGCATATAGTGTTTCCTAAGTGGTTCAATGGTCCGTAGACTGTCAGTGAAATGAAGACTCCTAATGGCCTCCCACTTCTGATAGTAGAAGGGATAGCGAGAAAACTGGTCCAATCCGTATCTCTCCCTCGTCCCCGGAGTGGTGATGATCCTATTCTCGGTGAACCAGATCTACAAGAATAGGAGAAGTTAGGAAAATAAGAAAAAGGAAAATACAACTCAAAAAAGTTGAAGAGTTACCTCCACTAGTGTCTGGCAGTCCTAGAAGTACAAGTTGTGCAACCGAGCAACAACGTCCAAGGTAAAATAAGTCTGGGCTAAGATCGCTCTGTCCCAAGCCAAATCATTGAATTGACTATGGTCGATCAAATGGGGGAGGAAACTCATGTTGAGTTGAGACGATCGAGTCGGAAAGAACAGCTGGGTCATAGCATAGAGCATGAAAGGCCGAGCCTCTACCCGTGGACCAAACGCCTGAGGGTTCTTGTATCAGAACTTTGCCAGCTTGTCCGCAGAGTTATTGTTGATGTCATACCTAATGAGCCTCATCACCAACGCACGGTTATGTCTAGTATAAAACCTGCAGTTGAAGTCGATGACGATCCCATCAAAACGGAAGCCGAGAATGGCACAAACGTCGACTGGAGTAATGGTGTATCTCCACAGCCAAGATGGAATGTATGAGTCGAGTCAGACCACCGACTGAAAAGTTGACCGATACGAGAAGAGCGAACCTGAGGATACCCACACCTGTGGCTATAATCTTACAACTATGAATCGCCCGAGAAAATTCTCGTCAACAATGGCTCTCACGCCATGGCTAAGCTTCTTGTACTACTTGTGCGGCTCCTAGATGTTCACCAGCTTATGGCGCGCAACCTGGTAAATTCAATTTTTACTCAGCAAAAATGTTGACAATGCATTTTAAAACAAAAATGTATTTTCAAAGAGTTTTTTTCCTAAAAGCTAAACCTTTCTATACGCTTTCTATACCTAATTGTGATTTTCAAGTGAATTTTCGTTAAATCTTGAATTTTCAAGCCTAATGATTGTTTAAATGGTTGTTCAAATTCTATTTTCCTAATAATTATTCAAACGCTATTTTCATAAAAATTACATTTAAAAAGCTATTTTCTTAGAAAAAACTACTTTCCACAAGGTGGACTTAAGGGTTCAATCTAAATTTTTCCTAGATTCTTAAATCCTAAAGGTTTTCCTAAAATGCATTGAATTGAAATAAAATTATTGAGAAAAATTGAACTTACCGGTTTCCAAGAAAGATGCCCTAAGCGCTCAAGTGCCTTTGGAATGTATTCGCCCTCCCCGACGTTCTGATATGACTGGCCTGGAGGCATGCCATAGAGAGTCGCAACGGAATGAACAGGAATTGCGACCATCTCCCCGTCGGCAAGCACCTCGACAAGCTCATAGTTGGAAAGCAGGCTTTCGACCCGAAAATTGGAAACTTTTAGCCACATGGAAGTGACTAAATATTGGAGCAAAAATCTGAAAGAGGAAGGAAATGCCATTGGAGTTCAAATTTTCGAAGCAGAGAATGCAAGAAAATAATGGAGAATGAGAAGAATGAGAATTTGTGGAGAAAAAGGAGTGTTCTAGGATGAATATATAGAGGTTGTAATCTAGCCGATATTACACCCTGAAGTTACCATTACGCGGAAAGTTACTGTTACGGTAACGGTCACTTTTTCGACCAATCGGGTAAAAGTGTAAACTAGCCAATCGGCTAGATTACACAATGCAGTTAATTTCATTGATCGCCATTTTTATTGTGAAAATTAATTTTTAAGGACATCCACGATGCCCGAATTTTTCATTTATGCATGAAAAAATATTTTTCAAATATGAATGGACCAAAATTTTCAAAAATTGCATTTTTCAAAATTTTAGTGATGCATAACCCAGTCGGTGCGCTCTTCGAGTTTGAATCACATGTTGATCAACTCATACCTCACTGGAAAATTGTCAAAAACCTGAGTATGGATCCATGTCGGACCAACTCTATTGAATGTCACGACCGAATTCCTCGATGAATCGGATCAGATCACGTTTCCCAAGGAAACAAATGTTTTATCTCCAGCGGATATTGAAATATATTTCCCCAGTGGAAAATTTTCAAACACACGGATACATAACGAACCGAAATGCTTCATCCCCCAGTGATTTCGACGATTTGTCTGCTTCAGAAAATTGTCTTTTCAAAATTGTTTCCGAAATTGTTTTGTGTTGTAATTTGACTGTACTCATTAGTCGCACATCATAACTTTTAATTGTCTTCCAATAAAAGTTCTCGGCGCGAGGGGTAAATTGTGAGAACAGTACACCCAGTCCGATGATGAATGTTTAACCTATTTCTAGGTATGGGAAAAAATTCAATGGAGTCAACACAAGACCGATTGTGCATCTGAAAATCCCAGAGCTTAGACTCCGAAATGTCTAGATACCCGATTCCAAATGATCCTGGAGCCATGATTTCGTAATGTTCGGAACCCTGATTCCCAATGATCCTGGAGCCCTGACTCTATAATGTCCAGAACCATGATTCCAAATGATCCTAGAGTCCTGACCTCATAATGTTCGGAACCCTGATTCCGTAATGATACTAGAGCCCTGACTCCAAAATGTCTGGAACCCTAATTCTGTCCAAAACCTTGGAATTCCCAAAAATTCCAGAAATGTCCGGAACATTTCCACCCAAATGATCTAAAGCCTTGATTCTGAAAAACCAGAAATCACCCAGAGCCCTGACTCTAGAAAATCCCGAAAACCCGACAACTGTACAAAATTCTCCCAAAAGAGTTTTTACAGAAAGTCAAAGTACCCTGTACATTTGATGGCTAATTGACCCTCTAGATAACTGCCACGTGTCAACTTCTAGAAGGTGTAAACTAGCCGATCGGCTAGTTTCAGCCTAGGGTGTAACTAGTCGATCGGCAATATTGACACCCTGAGATGCCTATTAAAAGGCCTCTCCCTCACCACTTCAACACATCTCTCACACCTCTCAAGTTCTAAAACTTGGTGACATCTCCTCTAAACCCCTTCTAAGCCTTTCTAAAGCCATTCTGGGCATTCCAAAGCCATTCTAAGGCATCTCGATTAAGTCTTTCCCCCGGAAAATCGATCCCGAAGCTGTCGAAAGACTCTAGTATCTGGGCATCGACTGATTTCACCTCAAGTCCCGCATCTCGGGAAAACAACTATTAGGATAGTCAGGTATTCGATTCCGGACCTTTTCTATATCAATCCTCCTGAAACTCTACCGAAATTCCTAGAGATTTCACACCCTATACCCTTCTATAGCTTCCTATAGCTTGGGATTGTCTTTCAAATCTCTGATCCTAGTCAGAACTCTGTTAAATTAAAGATCCAATCTTACTCGGATATCACCAAAATACATCCTGGAGTGCTGCCGAAGTTCTCCCGATCATCACATAATTGGTCCCAAATCGGTCCATCAGAAAAACCCAACCACAAGGAAAGATAAAATGAGGGTTTCTGGCTACTAAAGCCCAACTTTATTGTATTGATTGATTGTATGCATATGTTTGTGATTCAAGATTTCTTTGGTATGAACAAACGCAAGGATACTCTGTAAGTATTTGAACCATACACTGTTTAAATTATGCAAGGTATTTTGTTATATAAAGAAAGCATGAAATAAAATGTACTTTAGGTATACACTAATGTGAGTTATTTTATGGTATATCACTGATAATGTTGGATCAATGTCATGAATAAACATTTTGCACGAAGCTATTTCTCTGTTAATTCCTAATCGTGAGCTGAACCAGGTGGCGACTCCAAAATGTATTTCTTAAAATGATTCACTATTAGGCGATGGATTTTCGACTCTCTTTCAAACTGAATTTTTTGGCATATCAAAGCTGACCTAATGTCTTTTTGATGCGAGATACAAGGCATTCAAACCTTGATATCTGGGCCACAAGCTCGATTTTGATGCAAGATCTCCCTCCCGCTCCGAGTATGTGTCGAGACAAGCAACCCACATCCGCTTACTAGACTTGTGGTAGTTAAATTCTTTTCAAACCCCCTCACAGACTGAAAACTCTCAAAAGCCGGCTGGGGATCTAGTGGGGGAAGAGAAGGTTCGCCCGCTCACATCACCCTCTTATAATGTTTATTACATTTTTTGATGTAGAATGAAATGATCATTTCAAATAAGCAACCTACTTATTTGGGGCCCCTAATCCTTTTCATTCATCAAGTGGCCGGTGATTCATTTCAATTTATCAAACCGAAGGCAATCCCATCATTTCAATACTATTATTAATGAGTTCATAAAATGCATCCAGCATACCAGTACTTGTAATCCAATATTTAAGGACCCGTTATGAATATACCAAAGTGCACCTAATCTCACATCAATAATAAATTTAAATCAGGTCTAAGAATAGTTGAGACCTACCTAGCAATATGGTCTGTGACATGACACCATGTGACCTTGCTATGTGGATCGCTCCAGCCCCATGTCAGCTAACACGTGCCTGTATTGATGCATTATTTCTCAAATAACTAACCAATACATGAGCTTATAATCTTATTCGTTCCCATGACTAAGACAGACTCGGGACATCATTGTTTATGACAATATGTCAATGGATACTGTAATCTAAATATAGCACAAGTTATACTTTAGAAATGATTAATGCCTTTATTATGTAACACAAAATAATGTAAATCATTCATTACATAAAATAACCAATGTCTTTGAACTAGGGCACACTTAATAATACCTGATAGGAAATGGGGAATCCCCGATTAATGAATAGGAACAAATCTTTACTTGAATCCTTGGAAGGGATGGGGATATGGGAACGAAATTTCACCTGAATTTGTTTGATTTCTTTCATAAAACATGCTTTTTGTGCAAACCTTGTGCACATGAGCAATATTACATTATATTCAACCCATGATGTAGTGTAATGTGCACCAAAAACTGTTAATCTAAGGTCACAAACAAATAACATTAGTGTTATATATGTAATATTATCAACTATTTATTACATAGATCCAAATCTCTAAACCTGTATGTTGTTCTCAAAATAGAATGCCTAGCAAGTGCACTAGGGTCGGTTGTAGTTCAGTGAGCACAAGGTCGTATTCCATATGGAGCAAGCTAAAAGAATGTGAGATCTTCCTATAGACTGGGCGAAAAGGTTTCTTATAAGCAGATTGTGGGGTTCCTAAACTAGATTGCAAAAATGTAAATTACTATACTATAAACAGCTACTGTCACAACCTACGTCACAAGCAGATAATCTAATCCTTTCATTCATATATGTAAACAACTTGTAATAAATCATAGATATAAGGTATCAAAACCCTTAGCATGCAACCTATCCTACCTTGACCGCAAGGCGTCACCCCTACATCCTCAAGGTTAAGTTAACATGTGTGTGCTTGTGATTCTCACTATGACAAGTTACCTTGGTCAGTCCTTGATGCCATGGCAATGCATGAATTAAATTTATCTAAGAGTGTTTACTCAAGCACACAATCAACAACAGATTACTAGGTTGTGACATATAGAAATAGGGGACCGCAACCTACATCAGATGTACTCTAACAGTTTCCTCCAGTTTGTGACATGCCAAACATGATTAATGATAATGGTTTCGGGTTTCCCCCAACATGCTTCACAATCTCAGATAAGTTTCATGCAAATACATGTGTTTAGCCGGTTTTTGATCACGTCTCCCCTAGGTCCTTAATAGTAAAGCTAAGGTAGGAAATTGATCAGATTTCCATGTCAAAATAGTCACAACTAAACAACCAAACCAAAAATTACATTCAACACATAATCATAGAAGGAGGAAATCATTACAATACTCCTTAGAAGGGCGACAATCAGCTGAAAAGGAGGTCGCGAGCAGGCTGCGACTATATTACATATATATTTATATGAAAGCTCTCTTTCTCCATTAATGGAGGAGGAGAGAAAGTTGCTGCGATTTTTTATAAGAATATGAAGGAAAAGAGATGAGTTCATATCTGAAATTCGAATGCCCCATTTGCTCTCTCCTCCCCACCTAAATATCTTTGCAAAATATCAAAATACTAGGCTAATATTAAGGAAACCATGTGGCTAATTGAGAGCCAAGTAAAATTAACAATAAAATATTATAAAAGTACACTATTCACTCCCACTTGTCTGCTGCCAGACGTCATATCAGCCTCTTCCAAGCCCACTTGCCTTCTTTTTGGCTCCAATTTCCTCTCTTTTTCCCTCCATTTTTGCTTCACAGCTTGCTGAAATCTCCAAGTTGGTGCTGCCCATCACAGGCTGCGGCCGAGACTGTGATTTCTGCACATTTTCTCATAAAAATATCAAAATGCTCATTTAAATATTATTAATTTAAGCCCATAATTCACTACAAATCTTCACTTATCACCGTATAAATATTTGTCCTAATATTGTTTGCTTTGCGGAAATTCTACAAAGAGTAGCAGAGAATAATGAAAACGAAATAGGATTAGTAAGGTTATGAAATCCAAACACCTCAAGGGTTGATTTCGTAGTAGCAAGAGATGACTTGGGCACTCATAGGGCAATCAACGAGGCTATATTTGCATTTGGAAAAAAGAGATGCAACAAAGTGATAATATACATGAAAGCTGAAGTTTACAATAAAATAGTAAAACGCATGTCATGTTGATGATAAAACTATCTATCACTAGCTCATGCTACGTTGTTAATGGCGCTTCCACATTAAGCTCTACTACTTTGGGTATGCTAATCACCAATAATAACTATATTTATATGAATATCAGTATAAATAGTAACAAATGTTTCATGATTTAAGTGGAGGTCTTCTCCTTTAAGCATGTCTTGTATTAAAGAATAAAAAAATAAAAAAAAAATGTCTTGAGTTGGCTATAAAACCTTTTCAAACTTAGAGGGGTAATGAACGAAAAGTGACAACTTGAGAAGTGCATTTATCATTTATGTATTATGCCTGTATGAAACTATTAGAATATGGACTCCAGGCCATTGCCCTTATTGCTCATAGCGGGCAACGGCCCTGTGGATCTGTTGGTGGATTTTGAAAGATGAAACAATCTTTGAATTTTAAGTGCTGCAGTTGCTCGTTGCGGAAGGCAAGGGTTATCCTTGAACTGATTATTAAGCTTTGATTTGAGCATAATTTATTTCGAACATGAAAAATGTTATAGTAGCTGCAATTTCGATAGTTTCATTCATTGGATTGTATCACGTTCAAAATATATTTTCCCTATGCCCATTTCAAATAAGTTGATTACCAAAAGTGTTTATTAGAATTTGCTTTTCGACAAAATCAAAATTCCGAGTCATTTGGTTGAATGGTACGTTGAAGTCCAAGACCAGTGTGGGCTAGGCTAGCCTTTTGAATTAGATCATAATAGCTTTTTATTGACATGAAAGAAAATTATAATACATATCCAATCTTTCACTGAGTTTCACTTAGTATAATATGAATTCAAATCTAAACCGAAAATGATACAAGCGTTATGTTGTATTTACGAATAAGATTTCTACTTAACTATAAAAAGTTGGGTTGCAAACACACTTGAAAGTAATTCAATCTGCTCAACAATTTTAAACTTTTTGTTGGAGTATAGATGTATGATACAGGTGAATATTGTGGAGGGGAAGATGCAGCGTGTTGTTCCTGATTATTAGCCTCTAAGATTCCTGGAAATCTAAAGGTTCATTACTATTGTAACTAAGCTATCGATACATTGAACAAGAACCGCCTGCATTACGAATTTTGGGGAAGCAAGCAGGTGAAGCAAACAATTGGTTTGGAACTTTCAACAATGTCTTGTGGAGTGTTTTCCAAGCATGCCTTCCCTTTTCGGTTTGATTAAATCTCTAACATAATAGCTTTATGCATTACTCCTCTGACATTGCAGGCCAGCAATTCTACCAGCGAAAATGCTCATCACTAAATGATCAAAATAAGATGTAGCATAATTACCATTATCAGATGATTATTACCATATATTTACATTGTCAAGTTCTACTCTAGCTTTCAAACATACCTGCTCAGAGAGTGCAGTGATCTTTCAAGATTTGCCTGGCAAGATCAATGGCCCCGCTCTTTTTATAAATCAAATGTAAATTGTAAGCTGCCGCCCTTCGAAGATGACAATAACCTGGATGTACATTTTCAGGGGCATCCGAGTTTTCATTCAATAGCTTAGGAATCGGGCAGTCCTTCTCATACGTTTGAAGCACCTTCTCATAATATGAAGCTGCAAGTGTTATAAGTCCAACATGATGATAAGCACGGGCAATATTGTACAATGCTTCCTGCAAAGACACCTGCATAACAGATATACTAGTTAGCGGTAAACATTACAGATATTTGGACTTTATGGTAATTTTTGCCATTCAGCTACAACTTGAGTTGACTTATTGGAACCAATTAAACCACTACATTTTTATAAAAAAAAGTTATCAATCCTATAAGATTCAACATAAAACAGGGAAATCACATGCAAATTGTGACCACCATGCCGACAAGAAATTTTTTAAATCTCATCAACATCAGATCAACTAATACGATGCGACTCCAGCCATGCAAAGCAGCCAAGAAGACACTAAACACATTGGAGAATTCATAACCCAAACATTTAAATCATCATATATCCATATTTACAGGGATAGGGAACAATCTTCTAGTATACAATATTTTTATTAGATGAAATGCATTATTCCATAAGTGCATTAAATGACTCGAGTCTGGTGCACAAGGGTGAAAATGTTCAATGGACAAAGGAAATGTCACTAACTACCAAAATCAAGAAAGCACAGCATGTAGTGGGGGAAGGTCCTAGCAAAGTGGTTAAGGCTGTATCCATGGCTAGGGTAAGTCATGGGTTTGAGTCAATAGGGACAGCTGGGGTTTTGATTGTACATGTACACAATGTAGGCGCAATTGTACAAATTTAAAAGAAAAAAAAAAAGCACACCTTACTGTTCTCAGCCATCTGTAAATTTTTGTAAAGGAATGAAAAGCCTTGACTTGTTCTGAAGTCTAAATCCAAGAGCTAAATTAACCAAGGATGTTCCTGAACAAGACAACCACATTTGAAAAATTTAATAATTATGCCGTTTAAAGTCTCACAATACTAACAACAAGAAAGTAAAGAATGGAGAAAGACTTACC
>CAOJBJ012315788.1:0-12818 GCA_948291685.1 Euphorbia celastroides | reverse complement strand
TTGATTTGATTAAATTTAACAAGTTTCAAGTACGATGGATATGCTCCATTAATAAATTTAATTTTTGCTCTTATGATCATATCATAAAATTGTAGAATAGCACTAAAACTTGCAAATATCTATAAAGGGCAATTCTATTTTGATAACATTGCTAATCAAATTATAAGTGTCTAATAGGGAAAAATAGTGCTAATTAAGCAATAGAACCCTTCTAGGATTCAGAATCAATTTCGTGGCCATCAAGCAATCTTCAAACTCAACATTGAAGATTAAGGTATGCAATATCGAACTCTAGCCGCCGTCTCATCTTTTTATTGATTTTCCTAAGCTCGTTATTGACTTAGGCAGGCATCGGAGAGTCCCTCAAAGAGGCAACCCTGATCCTCTTTTTTCTCTGTTTTGCAGGTTTCTGGTCGTCGGATTTAGGAGCTTGTTAGATGGAAATTATCGGTAATTTTCACAAAATTATAAGTGGTGCGGACTTCAATAAATTCAGATAAGTGAAACATCTAATTTTTTCAATGTGTTCTATAGTTAGAGTACAAACCATTATGGAGTACTGTTCTCCGATTTTTATGTTGAATGCGAAAATGGCTTCTATTGAAGTCAACAGCCATGGAACATGCTAATCACGGAAAAAGTTAAAACCCGTAATTTATTTGAAATCCCTAATTTCGATTTTCTTATTGACAGAGGAGTTAAAATTTTGTGCGGGTAGAATTTTCTGTGCTGCAAGAATTGGATTTTGGAATGAATTGGCAATCATGGGATTCCTTATTGACAGAGGAGTATTGACAATTATATTGTTGTATGAATTTTGATTGAAGATTAGATTGATAGTTTCTGTTGAAATCAATAGCCATAATATTGTTACCCATATTTAAGTAATAATATGTGATATTAAACGCCTTGGAATGTTTGAAGCAAAATGGGTTTTAAAGCTTCAACTTGGCCCTATGATGGTGACAATGGCCACTGTCCTATGTTGTGTTTCTCTACTGGTTACCACTTGAAGCAAAGAACAATTACACAGGAAATCAAGATCAATGAGTGCTTAGAGGCAAAAGGCATAGAATAGCTCTTCTGATTTGACAACTGAATCATGAAAAATTCAGTTTAAAGCTTTTTTAAGGAGACAATTTGAAACACGATGTGGCTACAAAATGGCAACGACCAGTCAAAGCAATGTTTATCTTTAGCCTAAAACAAAGCTGAGCGGGGTTACCAATAGAAACAATCAAACAACACACAATTATAGCTATGTGGGTATAATCAACAATGGATTCAAAGATTTGAAGCTTTTATTTGCACTTAATACACTTATTAAACTCGAAGAGCTTGTCAAATCAAAAGCATAAGCCGAGTAAAGAGATTGGATTGTGTTGATACTGCCTGTTTGATAGAAGCAAATCCCATATCATTCATCAAACATTGTATTTGTTACTCAATTATATACATTCAGCATGCTCACAAGTATTGTAGATTGATTGGATCCAAATTATTTGTAATTGGCATCTGTATACTATTTGCTTAAGGTTTCCATGCATTTAAAGAGCCTGCTCATAGCTATATGAACAAGTTTTGAAATTTTGATATGAGGTCAAATATAAATTATTTACCTAAGAGACTGGTCATTGAGGGGTTAAGATGCCATATGGGTGTAGGTGAAATAAGGTCACAGTATTTGAGTTTTCTTTTGTCCATAATCATTCAATTTTTGGTATTGAATTTCATGAATTATTCATGTGTTAATATGAATTGGTTTATATGTAATTGACTCCTCTCATGCGCTGCAATTAGAGTACAGGACATATATCAATTTGATGACGTAAAACTCACATAATAGTCAGAACAAGCTTGAGCAGTTGGAGTTTAATTGAACACACTTAAGCAAAATGTTACCATGGGAGTTAAATATGCTACGAACAAAGATAATAATCCGAATAATAAAAGTGTTTTGATTCGATTCAAGTATTTGATGTTAATATGTTATTTAATCAGCTTTACTCATTTTCCTATGATCGATATTTACTCGTGTTTTGAGAGACTGGAAAATCAAGCATGCTAATGGAAGGTCTCATATTTACTCATATTTGAGTGACATTATTCTCTTGAGAAAATTAGCTACTTGATAGAAAAAGGGAAGAGAGGCACTCACTGAGCTCTGGAACTCGTAGACAAGTTCCATCAATTATTTCCTCGGGAACTATAAGAAAGAAAGAGATAGTTTGGTCTCATAAGTTCCAAAAGGACAGTACAAGAATAAGAATTGAATCTTACTTATCTCTGTCTTAAGACGGAATCTAGCCTTGGAGCATAAGCGAATGACTAGAAGCTCTCGACTCTTAGCTGTTTCATATCATGGGAATTTTCCCAACATATTTCAGACTAGTTCCCCGGGCGAACACCGAAGGCAACATTGATATGGGTGCAATCGCACTGGAACTGGAGAAAAATGTTCAAAGAGAACAAGTATATAGATAAGTGCAGTTCATTTCTCAACTTCTTATTATTTTAGAGTTAAATATTGTTGAATGCAAGACTGATTTTGCTATGTTCAAAGAGGAAGCCTCAAATATTGAAGGAAGAGAGAGACTCACGTCTCGCAAAGTGAACAATGGTCGAACCAAAATCAAAATGTTGCTGGTGATATGAGGATTGAGCAGTAGCACATTTACCCTGAGAAGCTGAAATTTCTCAAGAGTATAATCTACCTCCATTATCCCTCAAGTGGCCAAGTCCCTCATTCAACTATTCAAATGATGATGTCAATAGACAAGCAGATCAGTTCAAACAAGCAAGCACAGATAAGTTTCTCTTTCGAATTTAACTAATATGCTCGTATGTTGTAAGTGTCCCACCATATCGCTCTTAACCTCTTAAACCCTCTGTTATGTCATGGTTTTTGTGATTATGAATTAGTCAGATATCTCACACAACATTTTCTTTTAAATTGCGAGGTACATACATCGTGAAACTGCAAAAGTTTCCATAGCTTTAATTGATGGCCTTTCTCGCAATTCGAAGATCACCAGTGCAAAGAAAGGCACTACCAATATCATAGCTTCTGCCAGAAAAGTGTGCAGATCATTGAGGGACCCAAGCCGATCTCTTCGGAAATGATAAAGCATTAGTTAACTGCCAACACTTTCAAAGGATCTCATCGGGTTCATAACACAAGTTTTCAAAAACAATACAGATCTATATTATATGCGAAATGGAGGGTTTCTCTTGATATTATCTGTAAAGGTTATGTTCCGTTACACTTTCAGGCGGCGCCAAAGTAGATAAGTCAAAAACCTAAAGTTTTTTCATTTGATATTTTATGTTTGGATATTTAGTTGCCTATTTTAAGCCCTTTCTGCGGCTGCTCTCGAGCATGGCAAGCTTACAAATTATTTTCAGCAAAATGTTAGAGTTGATGCGCTTTATACACTCGAAGAGTAAATGCCGAGTCAAAAGTATAAGCCAAAAAGACCGTCTCAATGGCCGAATATATTATTCCAAGGAGCAAGCCCTTGATGTAAGGAAGATCACCTTAAAGGCTACGAGACTATATATAAGTAACGCAAGGCTACAAGATTATAAAAAGTAGCGCAAGGCTACAAGATTGTAAAACGATAGCGGAAGGCTATGTAATTTCAAACGGCGAAAAGCCGAGTTCATTAAATAGCGGAAGGCTATGTAAATTCAGACGGCGAAAGGCCGAGTTCATTAAATAGCGGAAGGTTATGTAAATTCAGACGGCGAAAAGCTGAGTTCATTACATAGCGGAAGACTATGTAAATTCAGACGGCGAAAGGCTGATTTCATTAAATAGCGCAATGCTATGTAAATTCAGAAGGCGAAAGACCAAAATTATCACAATTGAGTTGATTCTAGGCCAAGAATATATTAAGACGACGCAAAGCTGAGTCTATTAACAAGTTGGCGCAAGGTCAAAATTATGTTTGAGACGGTGCAAAGGCCGAATTTATTAACAAGTTGGAGTAAGGCCAAAAAATTACATTTGAGACGGCGGAAATCCGAGTTCATTCAAGTTGACGCAAGGCCAAAATTACATTTGTGATACTGAAATGCTACAAAAATCTAAACATAGCGAAAGGCCATGAGCATTCAGCTGACGAAATATTGAAAAATGTAGCGCAAGGCTACGAAATTATCAAAACGTAGCCAAAGGCTACAAGCACTCAGCCGGCAAAATATTGAATAATGCAGCGCAAGGCTATAGGTTACGAGCATTCAGTCAGCAAAAAATTATTATTAAAAGAATAGCAAAAGTCTACGAGCATTCATCAGTGAAAGACAACTATAAAACAAAGGGTAGCAAAAGACTACGAGCTCAATTGGCTTAAGGCCATAATGAAATATAGCACAAGGCTACAATAATATTCGAGTTGGTGCAAGGCTAAGTTCATCAAAGTTGGTACAAAACCAAATAAAATAGCTAAAAACTATGTGTATTAAACTTTTCAGGTTGCACAGTATGAAGCCTTGTATTAATTATTCGGAAAAAAATGTCTAAGCATGAAATCAATGATCGAGGCGGCAATATGTAAGGCCGACCCAATTATTTGACAAAAATTGCTCAAATGACAAATAGCTAAAGCTATTCTATAAATCATTCGAGGCGGCAATTCGCTAGATCATTTCAGGCAGTCTATGAGTATAAGACCTACCAATTTTTTTAGTAAACGTTGGCCAAGTATATCTAAAGATATTAATAATTCATTCAAGGTGGCAATTCGTTAGATCATTTCGGGTGGCCTATGAGTACAAGACCTATCCAATTTTTTGGCGGAAAATTAAAGCAGGCTATGAAGTCGATACATTATAAAAGCCTAAGCGGCATATAACAAATTATAAAAAGTCCTATGCGGCGTATCACAAAAGACCTTATTAAAAGCTAGGGTAACAATGAAAAATCATCCCAACTAATGGAAAAGACGAAAATTAGATAGCAATGGCCCAAGAAGTTGGCCCTATAATCGTATTCGTGCTAGACGAGCCGGTGTCACAACATCTCTTCGGCACGATAGCCGATCCATGACAAGAGCCGCGTCACGAACTTCAGCCCTAAAGAACTTCATATACTTGCGGGTGAACTTCTGATAACATTATCAATAAATCAGTCTTGATCCGAGTCGGTCAATTACCGCCTGAATGCCAACCGCATAGATTGACCCGGTACTCGTAATATCAGACTTAGATATTTTCAACAATGATCTGTTATTAATGGATAAGGATTCGGTTACCATAATGATTAAGGAAAGAATTCTAATAGTAATAAAATACCATCCTAATGAGGAAGCATTAGAGATCGAATCCTAGAGCGATTCAGACTCCTAAAAACCCTAAGGTTACATCAAACTCTATAAATACTCAAATACATGGGGGATTGAGGTATGCAATATCTAACCCTAGCCGCCTTTTCTATTTTATTTTCTCCTAAGCTCGTTACTGGCTTAGGCATCGGAGAGTCCCCCAAAAGGACAATCCCGATCCTCTTTTTTCTCTGTTTCACAGGTTTCTGGTCGCCGGATTTTGGAGCTTGTGGACGGAGCTTATCAGTAATTTTTACAAAATTATCACCTTGATTTGGAGTTGTTTGTATCTATAAATATATAATTCCTCTTACAACCAAAAATCAAGCAACATATTTCTGATTGTAGGTGGAGGATATGAACTAGGCTGTAAATAAGTAAACATAGCAGTAATGATATTTTTTCTTGATTTCACAGCATTTTTGACTGTTGATGATGACGAGTTTTGGGAGGGAGTAACGCCTGTGGAGTTTGGAGACTTGCCTGCTCTTCAAGATGCTGTTACTGTTGTGGGGTATCCAATAGGAGGCGATACAATCTCTGTTACAAGCGGTGTTGTTTCACGCATAGAGATACTGTCTTATGTCCATGGATCCACTGAACTATTGGGATTGCAGGTTATAGAACGAATTTCTGCATTCAATCTTCCTTTCTTTCCGATTAACTCTTTACTAAGTAAAGGTGTGTTTGCTATGATTTCACTTGCAGATAGATGCAGCGACAAACTCTGGGAACTCTGGTGGATCTGCCTTTAATGAGAAGGGAATTTGTGTTGGCATTGCATTTCAATCTCTGAAACATGAAGATGTGGAAAATATTGGTTATGTTATACCCACACCTGTTATAACTCATTTTATACGTGATTATGAGAAGAATGGTTCTTATACAGGTACATTTAGCAACTTTCCCTCATTTTCATAGCCATTCACCAAATTTATATGTTTGGCCAGTCTGTTACTGTTTATAATCTCTATTGTTATCTTGGTCTTTTTCCTTCAAACTATTTTAGGCTTCCCAATTCTTGGTGTTGAGTGGCAAAAAATGGAGAATCCTGATTTAAGGATGTCAATGGGTATGGAACCTGATATGAAGGGTGTACTCATTAGAAGGATTGAACCAACAGCTCCAGAATCCAATGTGTTGAAGCCATCTGAAATCATCCTTAGTTTTGATGGGGTTAAAATAGCTAATGATGGCACAAGTAAGCATTTTATTGTGATTCTACCCAGTTCTTTTATGTATTAGTTTCTTAAACTATGTATCATTAAGCTAGTTCTTTTCTCATTTCTTCATTGACGTGGTCAATGCATCTTGTCATAGGGCCAATTTGAGATTGTTTTCTCTGGCTACCATCCATCCCCAAAAGCTCCATTTTGAGGCTTTACCTATAAGCAGCAAATTTCAGTTTCGGGAAAGCAATTTTAACAATTCATAACTTGTTAGTATGAAGGACCAAAGTGTATTGTCCAAAGCTAAGATATGGTTTCATATGAAAAGCTTGTGAGAGCAGCTTACGGGGACAACAGCTGAGACAACAATCTGAAACAGTCCCTTAGTGTATTGTTCTCAATCATGAACTTTTCAGTATGTAAGTGATTATGCCTCAAGAATATCTAGATTGAAGCTTGGATTTTGAGTTCCGTGATTGTTTTACTTAACAACGGGGAAATTCTTAAAAGCTTTGTTCAAGTATTTTTTAGGTGTCTTTGGAAATTTGGTGTAGTAGGTGGTTTAGTTAGTTTTATCCTCTACTTTCTCCAATTCTTATTTAAAATCACTTAAGATTACAATAAAATTCTTTCATATGTTGGTGAATGAAATGGTTTTGGTTTTGCAGACGTGTGAGTGATACTTCACATATTTTTGTTACTTGTTGAGAACATCCAATTCCAAGTGTAAAAAGAATGTATATTAGAGTAATGCAATTAACTATAGCTATGCTAAACTAGATACATGTGAAACCTCTTACACAATGAACAATCCTTTCTGAAAATGAAAGGTTAGATGTTGATTCTTTCTCTGGCAAAGTTCATGCCAGTTCCAAATACTCTTCATGAACTCATCAATATCAACTGAGACAAATACATTCTGGTACTATTTGTGAAGTCAAACAAAGTATATGTCCAAATATATCTAATACTTTCAATTGGAATTGTTTACAGTTCCTTTCAGGCATGGGGAGCGGATTAGTTTCAGTTACCTTGTTTCTCAGAAGTACACAGGGGACAAAGCTATGGTCAAGGTTCTTCGCAATTCAAAGATACACGAGTTCAATATAAAACTCACAACACATACAAGGTTGATCCCAGCACATATCAAGGGAAAACCACCGTCTTATTACATTGTTGCAGGATTTGTCTTTTCTGCTGTATCTGTTCCATATCTGCGCTCCGAGGTGTGTTTTCACTTCTCGCTATGTATTTTTTTAGTGTTTATTCCATTGCTTGTTTTCTCTTCTCTCTTTTATTCTCTCAATTTCCCACAATCACTTCTTGTGGGAACCTATTACATGCATGAATGATAAGCAAGTAACTGTCTCTCTTGTGGTGCATAATTTTCATAGTTACATTTTCTGTTTTCCAGTATGGCAAAGACTATGAATTTGATGCACCAGTCAAACTGTTGGACAAGTATCTGCATGAAATGGCACAGTCTGTAGATGAACAAGTTGTAGTTGTCTCACAGGTGTCTTTCTCCACCTCTCTCTCTCTTCATGCTTTTTTCTCAAGAATATACATCTCGAGGTACACATATGATTATGTTGATAAAAGAAGATTGATCCCTTGGTACACATATGCTAGGTCCTTGTTGCTGACATCAATATTGGATATGAAGAAATTGTCAACACTCAGGTATGATACTCGATTGATGACAAGTACTTAATCTGATAATCTCTAGGACATCCTGTTATGTAGGTTCTTGCTTTGAATGGAAAGCCAGTGAAGAACTTAAAGAACTTGGCAGATATGGTGGAGAGTTGTAACGAAGAATTTTTGAAGTTTGAACTAGACTACCAACAGGTTTTCTTTCCCTTACCCTCTTCTGTCATTCCTCAATGCTGTGATTAAAATAACTAATTCTTAGTCTTTGTGAGCAGATTGTGGTACTAAATACTAAGAATGCTAAGGCAGCAACTTCGGATATTCTTGCTACACATTGTATACCTTCTGCCATGTCTGACGATCTGAAGACCTGAGAAATAATTCTTAGTAGCAGGTACACAAGTTTGCTGAAAACTTAGCTCTGCACGGTGCTCAATGACCCCGATTTTGAGTTTACAATAGTTACAATCCAGCTTGACCTGACCTGGAATCTGAGAGGGGCACTATAAGGTACAAATGAATGATATATTAGATGGTTTGTATTCCTAGGTCTAGGGGATTTTTGTTTTTGCTCTCTTTCTGTTGAGTATAATGGTGATACTGTATCATATTATAGGCTCTTCGTATGGCAGATTAAATGGATGATATTAGAAGATGAAAATGAAAATGGAATTAAAGTAAGACAAACAAGGGAAGTTGATGATTCTATTTACACTTGATGCAGCTGATACCAATACTTTGTTTTGATACAATAAAAGCTAGATTCTTTCTATAATACTCTTAAACACACCACGTCTCGACATTCTTGGTTATTCATTGTTGTGCTTGAGGTATTTCCAGTTTTCAGAAAGGATTCTGTTTCTTTCAACTTCTAAATTTAGCATTTGGACAACACTTCATCTTTCACAATGCATATTAAACATGTAGCTTCTGTTCAATTGTCTTTGCTGCTTTCCCTACACTTGTTCATCTTTGTAGCTTTTCAGTAGAGGGGTCTTCTCAGTTGATGGAAGAGTCTCTGGGCTTTTATCACCAAAATCATCAGTCAGTTTTTCTTTAGCTTTTCCCCACATGACAGTGTAAAACCCGATTAATATTATCGTCATTCCTATAACGCTGTTACAGAGCAGTGTAGTTTCAGCAATAAAGCAAAACTGATTTTCTCTAGAAAGCAAAAGCTACATGGCTGAGATTGTGATCTTTACCTCCCAAGATGGAGAATATCGCCCAGGAACATCACACCCATGGCAACTGCAATGGCAATCGATAATGGCTTGAACATCGCTACAAACACGGGCCCCTTGAGATGCAGTGCCCATGTATGTATTGTGTTGTTCATACACGATCCAAACAGCCCCTAATGTTCGAGTCCAATTAGGATCATAATATGATAATTGTCGTGAAAAATGAAGCAAACAACAAAAACTAAACACGAGATTGCTATCTCACCGAGCAAACAATGGAGACTAATGCAATACCCGGCTTCACTACCCACACACTTGTCGCCCCTTCTGTGAGAAAGGTAACAATTGCTGCTATGATACTCACAGTTAAGTTGTAAAAGAACACCACAGTGAACTCTGCTGGATATTCCTTCATTATCTGTGTCTGTTGGCATCATCAACATTATCGCATTAGTAATCAGTCCCCACTAAAGTAAATCTAATTTTTTTCTTGTGAAAAAGAGAATACCTGAACAATGTACCATAATGGGACAAGTATGTATTCCGATGTGAGAAAAATGCCACCAAGTACCCAATTGGAATTTGGTGATTGATGATGAAGGCGATGAACAGCAGTTGAAGAAGCAAAGGTGATAGGGGGGCCTTTGTAAAGAGTGACTGCAAATGCGCCTGCTATTGACACTATTGTGCCCATCACTTTGGCTTGACTGCTGCTTTTTTTCAATGACACTCTTTCCATTCTTGTCAACAGTCAATTTGAGGAAATTAGGAAACTAATTGAATTTTCAGAAATGGAATAATTGAAAAAGCTAATGTAGTGATCCATTACGAGTGGCATATTGTCACAGTCAATCCACTAGAGGAAAAAGAACAAAAGTGACGGAATTGTGTTCATCAATTAAAGCGTATGTATGGGTATTTATTATATCTATTGTATAAAAAGTGGCAGTCTTCACTTACGTGTTGAATTCCTCTTAACTTTATAGTTATTTTTTCAAAACATTTGGACTATAATGTTCCCGAAATGAAATGCCAATGCAAAAACTAAATGTCCGAACATAACACAACAACAAAATACTATTAAACTTCTATAAGCGACAATCAACTCAAAATTTATGATGTTTATTTCCCTGAAGACATTTTCTCTAAAAGAAGAATTTCAAAGATTTGGTGAACTGGTCGAGAAAAAAATTCATTTGATTTTTTTATAAGAAAATTGAATAATTAGTAAACAGGACTCAATCCACTACTAGCCAGCCATGGTGTGTCCATGTGGGTCTGCTCTGTCTATTCTCAATAATTAGTAAACGGACACATGTATCACTAAAGCAACAAAGTGGCAAACCAGACCAGATTAAACAACAAAATCAGAAAGATTAAGCCATATAATCTTAATTAAAATTAATTAATCAATAAAACAGAGGAAACCTGAAGATGATGGCAAGAATGAATGTAAAAGCTGGAGTAAGGGTACTGATTGCTGACGAAAGTGTTGGTGAGCTATAATTTATGCCTGCGAATCCCAGTATCTGAGATGAACTTCTGCTCCATTTTAAATCCCAAAAATCAAATCAACAATCCAACAAAAAAAAAACAGAGCAAAAGAGAAACAAAATTGAACAATCCATTTGTACCCGATTATCCCAAGAAGAACAATTTTACAAATGATAGAGAAGCTCAATGGAGGAAGTACTCTTGATCTGCACGATCACAAGCAAAAAACCACTCAAAAGTCAGTTCTTTTGAATACCCATTTCAAAAAATCTGATCTTGATCAAACTTTTCAAATACCCAGATGAAAAATTCAATCTTGATCAAATTTTTCAAATACCCAGATGAAAAAAATTCAATCTTGATCAAATTTGAGGAATACCCAAATGGCAGAAATTAGAGGAAAACAGTACCTGTAGGAGATGAAAGGAGCAGGAAGAAGAACAAGAGCAGCAATCCCATAAGCATATACAACAAAAACATGGTAATTCATGCCTTTGAGAGTTGCTGCTTTGTAAAGAGTATTTAGCCCAACATTTACACACTCCATTGCCACCAGTGTTATAAATGGCAACACTTCTCTGCAACACTGCCTTTCTGTCATTTTTTTGGCTCTAATTTTGGGCAAATTGAGGAATTTGAGGTGCCGTTTTATAGTAATTTTGGCACAGATGAGAGGGTTGAGAGTTCTGAGATCCCTATGAAGAGTTCTGCTTTGGAGCTGCTGCTGATGGACAGTTGTAGTGAGAGATGACTTGGATTTTCAGCAACTGTTTTGGTTTCTCTCTTTACAATGTCCTTTGACCTTTATAGCATCACAATAATTTTACATTGTCTTGTTTTTTATTGTGTTGTGATTCATTCATCACTTTGGTTATTGTTTTATTCAATGTTCAATTTATTTCAATTGCGGAACATAACATGTTTTAAATTGACCTATAAATTTGGAGATCTTTGATATGGGACTCAACCATGAGTCTATTACTTATTATAAGGGTCTCTTCCACTTATATTTTGCAATCTGTTCCGTGATCATAACTTAGTGTAAATATAAGAAATTCAATCTACTAAGTCAATTTATCTTAGATTGTAATAGTTAATATTTAATTGCATTCATTCATTTACAACATACTTATAACACATACTAGAAATCATTTCCCGCTAGAAAATAAAAGAAATAACGTATAATGAAACGCAAGATTATTAAAACAATTGTGTAATGTGAAAGGGATATGTAAGAAGACAATTAAAGATCATAATAAGTATTTAATTAAGAGAATTGATTATGTGGATGTAATTCAATTGTCATGATTTGGCTCTTACGCCATATCTTACTCAAAACTATTTGTCATTTATGTTATTGTATATTGCCTCTTCTTTTTAAATTCGGTGATTCATTTGCCATGAATCTCATGATTTGGCTCTTACCTCTTTAAGGAAAGGGTAATTCATTAATCAAAATTTAGGGTTTGTTTGGGATTGCTTTTCCAAAATGCTTTCCTTGAAAGCTCCATTTTGAAGCTTTCCCTAAAAGCAGCAGATTATAGTTTTGGAAAAACTGTTTTGGTAGTTATCAACTTTTTGATATAAATAATCAAAATGTAATGTCAAAATCTAAAAAATGATATTATATAAAAAGTTTGCAAAAAACAATTTTTAGAGAGCTATCTCAGATCTTTAAAACTACATTACAAGGAAAGAAGAACTACGGGCTCCACTCATCTCTAACTCTCATTATTGATATCTTTTAACCAAACATTTTAATAAACTACCATCAGTAGCCTATCTAGTTTTTGCATGATTTTATTTATATTTATCGAAACATATACAAATTGTGGGACGGTATTTTTAAACTATTTCTATATTTAAATTGATTTTTATCTGTCAAATTATAAGTGTGTCGAAGGACAAATTACCTAGCTCCAAAATGTAAGATCAATAATGTATATTTCAAGATTAAATTTATGTAATATTATTTAAATTTACTTAAATTAGAT
>CAOJBJ012314943.1:0-13600 GCA_948291685.1 Euphorbia celastroides | reverse complement strand
AACAAGAAAATCAGACCGATCATAGATGTTACAGGAAACGTATTTGCTGATATTTAGTACAAATCTCTGGCACAGAATAATGCTTTGAATTGAAAATAAAGGAAAAATAAAAAAAACCAGCGGGTTCTTAGAAAATAGCAGCTTTTAGCTACTTTGGAGGTAAATATAAACTAAGCCTAAAAACGGTTTTTAGCTACTCAGAAACACCTATCAGCAACTACGCTGGCTAAAAGTAACAGCTAAACCCTCAATGCTTACAAGATCAGAAATTAATTGTTAACTTCAATAACCAACGAAATCATTTCTTGGGGTTCCTTTTGTGATAGGTTCTATTGCTTCAAATAACAAGAAGATTAGGGAACAACAAGCAATATATCTATCTAATAAGTAAGCCAATAAAGCTGCAGCAATTGCCAACATATTGATCAGATATTGGTATTATTTTGAGAAATGAAGGGATGTTAGAAGTAAAGTAATTACCAGAATGAGGTCTCCAAAAGTAGCAGCAGCAACAGAAGCAAAAACAAGTGTGCAGTGGAAAGAGAAAGAAATCCAAAGTGATAGTTTTTGTGAGAGAAAGCAGAGTTTGAGAGAAAAGCAAGATTCTAAGAGTTCAGTCCTAAGTTTTGATTTCTTGTTGTCAATTGGTGTTGATTAAAGAATTAATTGCCAACCCACTATGTTGTTTTTAGTGTTTCAAAGTTTCAATCTGTAATTTTTTATTGACAAAGACCAACAGCTCAACTTCATTCCATGCGAAGCAACAATATTAAATATGTTAATTTATCAATTATGTTCTCTCTTTGATTTGATTTTTATTTCAACTTAGGCTAATTATATAAATTAAAATACTGCAAGTGGCTATTGGTATATTTTTTAAGGGTAAGTTACATGACATAACAAATTTGAAATATGGATTTGGGTCAAACACCTAACCTAGCAAAACTATCTCATCTTCCACATAACAAGCTAAACTAATTATACCCAGCACCCTTTAAAAATATATCAGGTTATATCATTGATATATCCAAAAGATATATCCAGGATATATCTTTTGGAAATATCAATGATATAACCTTATATATTATATCTAGGATATAACCTAGATATATTCATGATATATCCTGGTTATATCCTGAATATATCCGTCGTTCGTCGCCTACCGTCGTTGTCCGTTGTAACCGTCTGCTGTCCGTCGCCACCGTCCGTCATCGACGTCCACCGTCCACCGTCGCCATCCGCCACCGTCCGTCTTCACCGTCCGCCGTCGCTGTCCGCCACCATCCTCCGTCGCCATCCGCCGACCGCCGTAGTCCTCCGGTCGCCATCGCCGCTGCCACCGTCGGATATATCTTGATATATCTGACATATATCAAGTATATATCATGATATATCCTTGATATATCATGATATATACTTGATATATCATAATATAACGTCGAAAAACGCTAAGCCGCCATCGCCGTCGCCGCCGTCCGATATATCCAACATTTATCAAGGATATATCATAATATAACGTCGGAAAACGCTAATCTGACAAGAAAAACACCACTCCCACACCACATATCGCTTGAAAAAAACCGATCAAACCAAACAACAAAAAAAAATTCATACAAAACAGTTCCGGCATTCGACGGTGGCGAGATCTGATCGGAGGCGGCGGGATCTGACTGTGGAGGCGGCGGGGAATGCTTCGGCGAAGGGTCAAGCGGCGAGATCTGAAAGAAAACAACGTCGGCAGTGGCGGGATTTGACAGAGACGGCGGCGTCTGGATCTGAGGGAGGCGGCGGTGACAGTGGTGACGTCAGGATCTAAGAGAGACGGCGGCGCCGGCATCTGGGGGAGGCGGCGACGATGGCGGTGTCGTCGTCGGGATCTGAGAGCGGCGGCGGCGGCGGGATCTGAGGATGGCGGCGGCATCGTCGGGATCTGAGAGAGGCGAAGACGGGAACTGAGGGAGGCGGCGGCGACGGGTACTGAGGGTGGCGGCGGGGACAAAATCCGGCGAGATCTGTTGAAAAAATGAAAGAAATATGAAAAAGAGAAGAGGAGGTTGCTGGGTGAAAATATGAAACTTGGAGAAGATGAAGAGTGAAATAGGAAAGTAAAAGTAATAAAGGTGGGCATTAATTAGTTGAAGGTGTCATAAATGTAAATAGTTTTAGCTTTGTTCCCTTACATGTAATTTTCCCATTTTTTAATGTATCAATACCAGTTACTGTTGTCTTGATTCAAAACACAATACATTTTTTACTCAAATCTTAAATTAATTATTTTTATTTATTTGTTCTATAGGCTAAGAACTTTCTATTTGTATTTTGCTTTGTTCCCTTCTGACAACAGAACGACAATTCCGTATGTAATTAACATAAACAATTGTTGGTAGTATTTTATATATTGTAATTGGATTGATTAATTTCAATGCAATTGTAACATGTTATAAAACAAGTAAGGGAAAGTAAGAAGTATAAACTTGAATGAAATATGTTGTGGGGAAAGTACGAGTTGCAAAAGATAAAGTTTGATGAAGTTATAAGAAGAAAAATTCTGTGAAGAAACAATAACTCACAATCGCGACATTTCTTGCGATTGCGACATGGTATGATTTCAATAGAGAAGGTTTTTGTAGTTAATTCACGACCCAGGACTTGAGATTAGCACACACCGAGACTTAGATTTAGTTATACATATCTCTTCAATAGCTCTTCCTTACCACATATAATGATCGTGTTTCGCACTAAGACCATCCTCTTACTCACCTTGCCTCTTGACTTCGGTTTCTAAGGAGATCGTCGATAAAAAGCTTTATGGGCTAGAAGCACCTAAACTAAAACCGTTGGGTCACTGATCCCCGGTCTCGATGAACCTCTACTCCTTGCGAGCACAATTATGGATGTCAAGGCTGGATCAACTCTCGATGACTGTTGTTACCTATCCTTCTGCTTACAAAATTATGGATACAAGTTTGGGATTAACTACAGAACGTAAGGCTTACCTTAGACTAATCAGACCTTCAACGGGACTCACGGTCTGTGGAATTTGGATACCGGGATTAGCGATAAGTCTTGGTACGAACTATTATATTCAAGTATTGTCCTCACACATGCTATGATTGATTTCAACTCTTACATGACCAAGTCTAAACTAAATTAGCTGGACATGGTGACAATAAAACACATAAATATTAAATAAGACATAGTGAATGAATCTCGGTAAAAGATGAAGATACAAAAATCAAATGCAAACGAAGAAAGACAGCAAACCAAATTGCAATTAACTAAGTTCAATACTAATATTCAAACTGAAAGTGCAAGTTAAGCAAGAACAAGAGTTGGCCGAAAAACAACTAAGATGAAAACTAAGACTAAGACTAAGACTAACTACG
The DNA here is from genome assembly GCA_948291685.1 of Euphorbia celastroides. Taxonomy (NCBI): domain Eukaryota; kingdom Viridiplantae; phylum Streptophyta; class Magnoliopsida; order Malpighiales; family Euphorbiaceae; genus Euphorbia; species Euphorbia celastroides. The sequence goes on along the minus strand of CAOJBJ012314943.1, from coordinate 10,214 downwards.
GCTAAGAGAATGTATCTCCCTAAAATAACAAGATGCTAGGCTAAATAGGCTAGTCTCCACTCCACTTCCGCATTAGTTGATGTTGATTAGGATTATTCATGCTTTCCATAAAAAAACTCTTGCTTGACTAGGGATATTTCCCATTTAGTCTTCATGTAATTAATTGTTGTCCTCATGTAGAAGATTTAACAACTAGATTCCTGATTCAGCCAAGATAGACTCCTTGATTTCTTTGAATCAGGATTGGAACTAGCTTGAAACCACCTACAATGTCTTCGCACTCGGTAACATTACCGGGACTGCTACTACTCTCGATGATTCTTCAGGACTCTTGGTGAAAAATGCTCCAAATAAATTCCAAATCCATGAGTAATCCACCTTGAAATCCTGAAATGAGAGAAAACAAAGATATAGCGCCCAAAAATGGTGAAAATGAGTCACGATGATAAAGAAAATATGCACCAAGAAATGTCTAAATAATAGCTCATCAAATCTCCCCACACTTATTCCATGTTTTCCCTCAAGTATGGCACAAAAAGTAAAGTAATGAACACAACAAGAACAATAAAATAGACAAGGGGGAGGGGCGCCGCCATGCTCCCTCAAAATGCAAAACCCTAGTTTTCCACCGGCCTATTTCCTGTAGATTCCCGTCGGTTCCGGCTATAATGGCACAATCATCATTCCCCCATCCTATCTCAACCCGGAAGTGGAGAAGCAATCTCCTACCCATGTTAATCAGTGGGTTCCTTCAAGGAATCCATCAGCGCCTGTCTCAAATACTCGGGTTTTCTCTATGATCCCCGATCCTGATTCACATGTTCTGGCGGTGCAAGGATCAAAGATCTCCTATGCATCGATTGCCTCTGCTAAGTCGATCAATCTTTAGGCTTCCCATGCCACTCCAGCTGTTTTCTCGGATGCATGTGACGGCTATAAGGCAGTCAAGGTCTCGCAGGGAATTTACAACTCAAGGGTTGCTTTGTTTCGGCATTCGGTCGATGGTAGATTATTCCTAAATAAGGGAGATGCACCCTGGAAGCATCCGGAGTTAAGAACTCAGCTCAACTAGATTTGGAAATGAATGATGGACTGGCAGCTAATCTCTTTTGGACAAGGTTTGTATCACATCATATTGCCTTATGCAGCGGCAATGCAGGATATCTGGAGGATTGGTAACCTGAATCTGGCGTCGGGGGTTATAAGGTTCTTCCCGTGGTCTCCTGGCTTTGACCTATCTTCCTACAAGGCTAATAATGCTCAAGTATGGCTTAAATTCCATAATCTTCCTTTCGAGTTCTAAGACAGACACATTTTTACTGATATTGCTCGAGGGATAGGGGTTCTGGTGTGTTTTGACAAAAACACAGTTGCAGGTGAATTTGGCCATTATACTATGATCTTAATAGATGTTGATTTATCAAAGCCTTTAAAGGATCAGATTAGGGTTGATACGGATGATTTCAAGGTTTGGATTTCTGTGAAATACAAGCGTGTTCCGCAAATCTATTCAATTTGTCAATACTTGGGTCATTCGGCAGCTTCATGTAAGTGGCGGGTTAAGCATCCAAAGGTGTCCGATCCCCTTTGGGGTCGTTCTATTCCAAGATTTTGGCGAAGGAAAAGAGATCAACCTCCCAGTCCGAAGCTTAGAGAGTCAGATGATGCTCGAAAGCAGTCTGATCCTGTTTTAGATTCAAGTTCGAAAGGCAGGAATGAAGATGTGGAAGATCCACCAATTGGCATTTTCTCTTTAGAGCGTGTTCTTCACGCGGGACAGGAACATCCCTCTTGGGCCGGTTTCTGTAGTGAGATTGAAGCTGATGACGATGAAGCCCTTGACATAGGGTCTTTGACTGCTACCATTGCTTCAAAGCGAATCACTTTACGGTGCAGGATTGCCTTTAGTCAGTTCACATGGACTGCGAAAAGCCTTATGCTGGCCATTCCTAGTTCTATGGAGCTTGCGCAAGCTCATCATATATCTGCTCCGTCTATTGCGCCAAATTTGGCGGTTGTTTTGCCTTTGATCACAGAGAACGAGTGGACAGAGGTGAAGTCTAAGAAAAGCGGCAAAACCGGGTCAGGCACTGGGGACCCTATTTCATCACATGTTGCTTCTATTAAAACTCATGGAGTTGTTGGCACTGATGGGGTGATTACTGCTGTTACAGCAGTTGAGATGCAAACGAACTCAAGTACAAGAAAGTATACAGTAGAAAGTGGATTTTCTCAGGGAGATTCCACTAGATCGGGTTCTCCAGTTAGTAGTGCCTCTAATAGCACAAGTTTTAGTTTGAAGCCTTTCTCGGTCAAGAAAAAGAAAAATTTCTCAATTTGTTTGAGAGAGAAATATAAGTGTGGTTTTCAGTATGGCCACTAGGCTCCCTTATTGGAGTTTTTTCTTCTTTGTTTTTATGATTGTATCTTTCTTTTTATTTTTATTTTAATAAATTTGAGACGACATTTGCCGATCTCAGCTTTATTCAAAAAAATGACACAAAAAGTAATAAGAAAAGTAAAGAAGTGAAATCACCATGGAAATACTTAGAACACTGATACCAAGACATGACTTACTATCATCGAGATCACGAAAAGGGCCTCAAAGAGAATCGAGAGTCCATTCAATCTTTCTCCTCAATAAAGCACTAGGTCTTGCTTGAAATTTCATCATCAAGAACTCCCACAATATTCAAGTAACAACACATGCAGAGATACTTTAGCCAAATAAGATTTAAACTTAGCACACTCGCCATGATCCAAAGTTGACACAAGATGACTTCACTTTGACCGAGAGGGGTAAGGATATCACAATCATCCAGATGGGTTCCCTAGACACGCTAAGAGCAGAATGTAAATGTGATGCCAGCAATCTTTTTTTGAATACTTTGCTTCTTATTACCCTTATAATTAAATGCAACCTTCTTCTTGGGGTGAAAATGTATGCATGATTGCGATAAAGTAAATAAATGTATGAATGTCTTGATGATGATTTTTTTTCAAAAGTATAAGCGTGCCCTTAACGAGTGACACCAACCAACTCCATTCCCAAATAGAATGACACCGACCCAGTTCCATTTTGGAAGAGCCTTTCTCAATGCAATGCAACTAGACTCAAAGTAATACAAAACTAAACATCAAGATCTGTATGGGTTCAAATAGGATAAAGTCTCGGTGAGGAACCTTGGCAATAATGGGGGACATGAGAGGTAACTAAGGCCGGTTATCAAGCAAAGGATTAGGTTTAAGTTTTATGCATTCAATCAGGACTGAAAATCTTACAGGACGACTGTTAGATATAATTGAATGTAACTACACTATGATGATCTTGGTCATTACAACTAGATTCGGCTAAGTTCAACTAGTCTTGGTCGTTCTCTATTTGTTACCGTGGATGGAATCTTACTCTTCATGATTGTTATTCTAAAGTTTAAGTAAGAAAGTATCGGTGTGGCTCTAAAAAGGACTAAGACATGGAAAACTTCATATTAAGTACAAATGAAGACCTAAACAAGCTAAAAACTACATCAAAATAAAAAAAGACAACAAAAACATCAAAAGATAACTTTCCCTCCCCATACTTGAAATTTGCATTTCCCTCAATGCAAAATAAAAGAAAAGAAAAGAGAGGAAAATAAAATACAACACAAAAAGAGGGCAAAATAAAACATTACTGTCTTGGTGGAGAGGGAGTAGAAGTAGCAGGATCATTGTGGAGGGTCCCTTTGGCGGCTGGAATGTTGGAAGGGTGGTGGAAGACCTAGATGGTTGCTGAGAGCCTGCACGCTGAGCTCCAAAGCGTCGTAATGCATCATGAGCTCAGTAGCCTCAGCAGTTGCGAGGATCTTGAAGTTGTGGAAGTTCTGCTGGGTTCCCATTAACTGCACAGAGAGCTTGGTGACGACGGTTGAGGTACTGGCTGCTTGGTCCTGTTGGGCTTGTTGGCTAATAGGATGAGGTAGGAACCTAGCATCGGGCGGTCCCGGTGGGCACATTTCCATCTCCCCACCAACCTCCTCCACCATTTTCATCTTCTCCAAGGTCTCCATGTCGAGCTTGGCAATACCGGGGGCCGTGTGTGAGCTAGCGACGTTTTCCCCTCCTGTTGTGTTGTCTCTTTTTCCTACTGATTTTCAACATTTGGATTTTTTGGCTTTCCGACTTTTGCTAGGGATTGATATTTACTTTGAAAATAACTTTATAAAACAAAATTTTTAAAAACATGGCCTCAAACCTATTCTCAAGCCATTTGTTGTAGAGTCGCCACTTGATTCAGATCTATTGGGACTTAAAAATAAACCGTGTCATCAAACCCTCCCGAAAAGACTCAACAACACTTAACCAGAGATTATGTTCAGACAACATGCTTACTCATTTCTACATGACAAAGTTAACTCGTTGATTCAATTTCCTAAAGTCAACCAGTGTTTTGTTATATTTTACAATTTACATATTGATAATATAATAATCTCAGATAAAGCGTGAACCCTATCATGCAAAATTTCTAAGTTAGATTCCGTCAAGAAGTACAAGTTGAAGATATCACAACATATTTATAATTCAAAATTCCTAATTAACATACTTCTAAATTAATTCATTACACTTCTAAAAGGAAACTAATGCTATTCTATAACTTCCTAATTCATAGTGTTAAATTCCAAAGCTAAAAGGGAAATTATTCTAATTGGTTAAATGATTTATTTACATATTAGGAAAGACTAAAGAGGTAGTTTTTACATGTATTAGTTATTTTACAAAACAAGAAACAATTTACTTTCTACAAAAACACCAAAAAGGAATTAATTTAAAAAATGTCAGATTTACTGTTTTGGAAAAACCTATTTCAGAAAAATACCAAATGAACTTAGAACAATCCCAAAATTTGGAAAACGACTCTATTTGTATGTTAGGAAACTCTAGTAAAAACTTTAGACTCAAAAGATTACCGAAAGTCAGGGAAAATCACGTTGGATTACAGACCTATTCAAATATTACTGAAAACATTACTTTAAGTGAAGAAAATTGTTTTAAAACCTTCCCCATGTCAAATTGAGATCCAAAATTTCCAGTTAGAATCCTAATTAAGTGTAATTTACTTTAAAATTGGTCAAAAATACGTTTGACTTACAGAAAAATTGTGCCACTTCAAAACGGTTCCGAGACTCCAGAAAACAAAACAGAGTTTAGTTCAACTTTTAGAAATTTTATCTTTTTTTATACAACTCCGATTGATGCGATTTTACACTTTTTAAAATGGTCATTGAGTATTGTTTAAAAGAAAAATATGAATAATAAGTTACAAGACTCAAAACAAAAATAAAAACTACAAAACTTAAAACATGTCAAATTTGGAAATTGATTTTAAAAGGTATATTGGATTTATACATGGTATACCGTGGTTATTCAGTTTTACTTTACACTTTAAACCATAGTTGTCAAACCCGAACTGGACAGGCCGGTTGGACCGGGTTCGACCCGAACTGGTGCATGGTCCGGTCGGGTTTCATCCAGTTCTTGATTTTTCAAGAACAAATTAAGCTCGGTTGAACTGACAGGTTCGACCAGAAACCAGCCAGTGTCGGTTCAACCAATTCCGGTTTATCGGTTCTCTCATTTAAAAAATTAAATGATGGTTGTAAGAGTTGAACTCAAGACCTCATGCATACAAACTCCCTTGTTTATCACTAGACCACTATAATTAATTGATGTAAATATAACATTATATAATTTTATATTATAACTTTTCATATTCAGAATGGATTTATTAAATTATTTTTATTTTCAAAAGAATTCAAATAAATGCATTAATATATTTGCTAACATTCTATGAATTTGATTGAATGTATAATTTTTTTTTTATTTTGTCAAGTTTTCTTTTGTATGTTTTAGACTTACGTTTTTTATTTAATATATTGTATTTACAGTTCTATATTCTATAAATTTATTCTTAACGTAAATAAATTTCACTGTCTATGAAATATAATTTATAAGATATGATGAATTCAAACTAAATTTAATATGAATGATTCATTATTTCACTAATAATGTTGTATTGTATTTTTTATTTGAAGTATTAATTTAAAATATGATTATTTGGTGATAAGATGTAACTTATATATGCATAAAAAATATTAACTATTTTTTAAATAAATATTTTAATATATTTATAAAAAAAACCGGTTCGACAACCGGTTTAATTCGGTTGAACCTTAAATCCATGAACCTGTCACTTCACCAGTTCGATGACCGGTCCGAGTCTGAAAACCATGCTTTTTTCTCTTCATCCGGAACTTGCTTTAATCCTTGGTTTTCTGACGAATAGGATCATTGACTTGGACATGAACTTCGGATCCTTAGATTCCTGTTTTTAATTCTAGATCATTCAGTCTTTTCTTGTTCCGGATCTTTGCCTTTGTCCTTGTATACGAGAGTATGATTCTCTCGATCTTTTAATGTGGACCTTTATTCTTTTTCTTTATCTTAAAGATTTGTTTCCTTCAATCTTTGGTGAGTTCATTCCATGTCATTCCTACTATACTTCATAATAACTCCAACAAATATAGAACTTTAAATACAATATATTAAATAAAAAAGTAAGTCTAAAACATACAAAAAAAAAAAAAAAACTTGACAAAATAAAAAAAATAATACATTCAATCAATTTCATAAAATGTTAGTAAATATATTAATGCATTTATTTGAATTCTTTTAAAAATAGAAATAATTTACATAAATCAATTTTTGAATATGAAAAGTTATAATATAAAATTATATAATGTTATATTTACATCAATTAATTGTAGTGGTCTAATGGTAAACAAGGGAGTTTGGATGCATGAGATCTTGAATTCAACTGCTACATCTAACATTTAATTTTTTAAATGAGAAAACTGGCAAACCGAAATTGGTTGAACCGACCATTTTTAGTCGAACAGGTCAGTTCAACCGAACCTTAATTGATTCTTGAAAAATAAAAAACCGGATGAAACCCGACCGTATCAGGCACCGGTTCCGATCGAACCCAGTCCGACCGGCTGATTCCGTTCGGATTTCACAACTATGGTTATATATCATAAAAATTTCTAATTTTTTTTCTCTAAAATATATTATATTGTCATTAATTAACCTACAAAATTTCATACTAAAATAAAGATTATTACCCTATGTATCAAAAAAAAAAATTATAAATTATCTTCATTTTAAAACCACAAACTCTTTTTAAAAATAAAAAAATACAAATTCTTTTTTAAAAATTATTAAAAATATAAGACATATTTTTATACTTTATCATAAATAAAAAATATGAAAAAATTATTATCACAATAATAAATGATTTAACTCTAAACATTTTTTCAGCTAGTAGCCAATAAAAACATGCCACGTCAACAATCGTCTTGTACAAACCGACGGCGTACTTATCAACACAGTCCAAACCGATATAAGCCCTCAAACGCCGACCGCTACCTCCCAATACGCGTTCCGATCTGCACTTTCGTCGCCGATTCCGACTCAACTCGCCCGAGTTACCCCCTGACTCACCTTTTCAACCCATCCTCTCCTGCCTTTCCCCATGGAAATCATGGCGGCGCCACAGCCTAACGACGCCAACGATTCATCGAGGTCGCCGCCTCCATCGTCTCCCTCCTCTTCGTCTTCTTCTGCGAGCTCCACCGCACCGAATCGCGATTCGGTTGGAAAGGAGGAATCTAATGGAGCTTCATCTGTGTTGGCGGCGGCTTCGAGGTTCGAGGATGATGAAGAAGAGGGGGATGTTTGTCGGATCTGTCGAAATCCGGGGGATGCGGAGAATCCTTTGCGGTATCCTTGCGCTTGCAGTGGGAGTATCAAGTTTGTGCATCAGGATTGTCTCTTGCAGTGGCTGAATCATAGCAACGCCCGTCAATGTGAGGTAAATTGCCTCATCCTTCTTAATTGAATTAACCTAGAAAGCTGAAGCTTAATTTTGGGGATTAAATTGCTGTTAGTTCAATTGGTGTTTAGATGTTGTGAAAATAATTGAGCTAGGTCTAATTTGGGATTTAGACGTGTGCTCAATAGCAAAAAGGCCATAAGAAATGTTTTTCTCATTTCTTCAGTCAGATGGCTGTACATTCATATGCAATAGGTTTTCTTCATGATATGCTTTGGTGTCTCCTCTCTAGGAGTTTCAGTCAAAAGTTCATATTTTTGGGATGAAAGTTGAAACAGAACAGATGAAGTGCGTGACTTTAGTTTATAGAAAGGGGAACTAATGATTAACGTTTAATTAAGCATCCTACTTTTTCCCTTTCTCATGTTCCTGAGGAGTAGTGCACTGAAAGTTGCTGTTAAGTCTATGTCTATAGGTAATAAAGTACAGGATGGCTTCTCGAGCCTTCATCTCTTAGTTTTCAGGAAGGCCTGATTTGCTAGTAGACAGTCATTAACTTATTTAGTAAGATGGATTTTAGATCACAAAAGTATACTCTTTTTAATATCTGTCTTACTCTTTTTATAGGGATTTATCAATATAAATTATTATTAACTAGTTTCTCTCCTTACTTGTTGATTCTGCTCATACTTTCAGGTCTGCAAGCATGCATTCTCCTTCTCTCCTGTTTATGCTGAGAATGCCCCAATGAGGCTTCCTTTTCAAGAATTTGTTGTTGGGATGACAATGAAGGCTTGTCATGTTCTGCAGTTCTTTCTGCGCCTTAGTTTTGTGCTTTCAGTTTGGCTTCTCAGTATACCCTTCATAACTTTCTGGATCTGGCGTTTGGCATTTGTGAGGAGTTTTGGTGAAGCGCAAAGATTATTTTCAAGTCATATCTCAACCACTGTCATTCTGACTGATTGTCTCCATGGTTTCTTGCTATCTGCTAGCATTGTTTTCATTTTCCTGGGAGCCACTTCATTAAGAGATTACTTTAGGCATTTGAGGGAACTTGGAGGTCAGGATGCTGATAGAGAGGATGAAGGTGAAAGGAATGGTGCCCGTGCTGCAATAAGACCACTAGAGCAAGCTAATAGAAATTTTGCTGGGGAAGGAAATGGTGAAGAGGCAGTTGGCGGACAAGGAATTGCTGGCGCTGGTCAAATAATTAGAAGGAATGCAGAAAATGTTGCTGCTCGCTGGGAGATGCAGGCAGCTCGTCGGGAGGCTCATGTTGAACAAATGTTTGATGGCCTAGATGATGCTGATGGTGCAGAGGATGTACCGTTTGATGAGCTTGTTGGGATGCAGGGTCCGGTTTTCCATTTGGTTGAAAATGCATTTACGGTGAGTACAGATTTTGTTAGTATTATCTTCTGAATCTGAAACAAGGTTAACTCATCTTGTTTTGTTTTTTTTTTACTCTTTTCCCAATCTGTTTTGAGCTTTTGATAGTTTCCATTCTCATATTCTCTCTTATTGAATTGGATGCATGGGTTGCTACCCTTATGATTTTTTTTCATTACTGAGGGGAAGTGGAGGGTGGGGTTATTTTGATGTTCTGATTTCATGTCTAATTACACTATGGTGGTTCTTTTTTTCTGCAGGTTATGGCTAGCAATATGATATTCCTTAGTGTTGTCATCTTTGTACCTTTTTCATTAGGGCGGATTATACTCTACTATGTGTCATGGCTTTTCTCTTCTGCAAGCAGTCCCTTGTTGTCAACAGTCATGCCACTTACAGATACTGCTCTCTCGATAGCCAATTACACGATAAAGAATGCAGTTACTGCTGTTATAAATCTGACATCTGAAAGCCAAGATGGTGGGCTTCTTGGTCAGGTTGCAGATATGCTAAAAGTAAATGGTAGCGGGGTAGATGAAGTTTCAAAGAACATTAGCTCTCTGCTGTCCGCGGATATTTTGAAGGGGGCAAGTCTAGGAACATCACGGCTTTCCGATGTCACTACTCTTGCAATTGGATACATGTTTATATTTTCTTTGGTCTTTTTCTACCTTGGAATTGTTGCTCTGATTCGATACACTAAAGGCGAGCCTTTGACATTGGGAAGGTTTTATGGTGTTGCTTCTATAGCAGAAACAATTCCATCCCTTTTCAGGCAGTTTGTGGCAGCGATGAGGCATTTGATGACCATGATTAAGGTCGCATTCCTTCTGGTGATTGAACTTGGTGTATTTCCATTGATGTGTGGATGGTGGCTGGATGTTTGTACTATCAGGATGTTTGGGAAGACGATGTCTCAAAGAGTTCAGTTCTTCTCAGTTTCTCCTTTGGCAAG
>CAOJBJ012313340.1:0-14041 GCA_948291685.1 Euphorbia celastroides | reverse complement strand
TTCTAAAAGTTTTTTTCAATTTCATGAAGTTTGGCTTTTGTATCTCTCAACCCCTTAATTGCATCTCTCGAGTCTAACGATTTTTTATACGGTACCGGGTCGTTAAAAGTGCCCACTCGTCCAATGGTTCTTGCTGTTTTGAAGGGATAACTTCAAAAAACCCCCCTGATGTTTCATTTTTAAGCAAAATACCCCTTGATGTTCAAAACCAAGCAAAATGACCCCTGATGTTTGTCTCCGTTAGCAAAAGACCCCTCGGCCGTCAAACTCCAGTTAAATGCTGACGTGGACAAGGGGCAAAATTGTCCAATTTTTCTTTTTTAACCTAAATACCCATTAACCTAAATACAAACCCAAATACCCATGAACTTAACCCAAATACCCGGAGCCGTCGCCGGAGTTTCGCCGGGAAATCCGAAATTGGCAAAAATTCGTCTCTCTCCCACGCTGTTCTCTCTACGCCGCCGTTCGCTCCACGCCGCCGTTCTCGGTCCCCGCCGCCTGGGATCTCTGTTTCGCCGGGAATCGTTTTCCCTGTTGATTTTCTAATCCCGTCGGCCAAAAATCGCCACCGAAGTCAGGGATGAGTTCGCCGGTAAAACGAGGGCGGCGAAGAAGAAAAGGCTGGCAGAGATGGAAGGAGATCCGGGAAAGGGCGAGGCTTCGGGGCGGCAGACGACGACGTGGCGATTTTTGGCCGACAGCAAGAGAAAATCAACAGGGAAAACGATTCCCGGCGAAACAGAGATCCCAGGCGGCGGGGGGGACCAGGCGGCGGGGAAAGGTGGCGGCGGGGACCAGGCGACGGGGAAAGGTGGGGGCGGCGGGGAAAGGTGTGGGCGGCGGGACCAGGCGGTGTGGGTTAGGGTTGGAGTCGCCGGAGTTGAGGTGCCGTCGCCAAAATCGTGATTTTCCGGCGACGGCGCCGGTAAGGGTTTTGGGTTAGGGTTGGGTTGGGTTTGTTGGGTATTTGGGTTAAGTTCATGGGTATTTGGGTTTGTATTTGGGTAAATGGATTTTTAGGGTTAGAAAAGTAAATTGGACAATTTTACCCTTTGTCCACGTCAGCATTTAACTGGAGTTTGACGGTCGAGGGGTCTTTTGCTGACGGAGACAAACATCAGGGGTCATTTTGCTTGGTTTTGAACATCAGGGGGTATTTTGCTTAAAAATGAAACATCAGAGGGTTTTTTTTGAAGTTATCCCTAATATTAACTTAATAAACAAATAAAAAGAGTGTGACCCTAAAAAAATGAGAGCCATTGGATGCTTGAGTACCTTTAAGGACCCAATACAGTATATAAATTCCCCTCAAGTCTCCTTCCTAAATGTCGTGTGTTAGCTTATGATTGGAGCAATTATATAAAAAATCGGGTTCTCCATGCCAGTCGGAGAACCCTCGTTAGATTTATACTACATACCCCGAAACTATTATTTTGAAAAATTAATTTTCTCTCTTAAAACACTTGGCATGATCATAATGAGTCTTCAATGACCTGATCCTTCATATAATTAGCCTTTCTGATTGACTTGAGTATTAGAAGATTGTTTTCAATCTCTAAATATAAACTGACGTGTAGCATGTAAGGGGCGGATAAATTCAAACAAAATACAATCTTAAGGTGTTGATAGATACAAAAGCCGACTTCAAACATTGAGAAAAAAATTTAAAAAATATAAAAGGAGGCTATGTGTTTAAAGTTAAGGGGATAAACTATGTATGTGCTCAATTTAAATAACTCATTTTATTTTAGGGAGTGTTTTTCTTAGCTTATGGATCATAGTTTATTGCTTATAATCTGATTTTAGCTTATTAGAGTGTTTTTGTTTCCTTTTTTAGCTTATAATAGCTTACAAGTAAAAAAGCAAAAAACTTCACTTTCAAACTTCTAAAAGTTCTTATTATAATCTAATAAGTAATAATTCATAAGGTAAGAGAAACACCTCCTAGTCAATGAGGCGAAAAAAGTGAATTTTGCCCCATAATTACAATCAAACGCTTTTGCTCTCTTATTTTTATATTTATTTAGCAGTTACTAAGAACAAATCCAACAATTCTCCATTATGGGAAATTTGGCATTTGGGGGACTATATGGAGAATCGGTTCAATCCAATGATCTTCATATAGTATTCCCTAAAAATGGGGGTACCCCAAATATAGGGTACCCCATTTTAGAGAATTGAATTTAATAATATTAATAATTTTACTTTCTATTTTCTTTAGTTAGATTTTTGGATATTTTGTTATGTGGTATGAAAATATTAATATAATAATATAAAAGTCATAATATGTTATTTTAAGAAAGGAAAAATGAGATAAATGTATGGAACAAAAATACTGTAGATCCTGCAAAATGGAGTTTGGAGGAGAAAAAAAATGGAAAAATTGTTGGACTTAACCTAACAAAAAACGTAAAGTCAAAATGCATTGATGAGAACATACAAGGTAGGCCTTGAGTATCTATACTAAATTAGTATAGGGACAATAAACCAGTTCATGGGCCCGGGTATCCGCCCGACACGCCCAAATCCGAATGTGATGGACCGAGCTTGGACTCAGATTTTTTATAAAGCTCGGCTTGAACCTGAATACGTTAAAATCAGAAATATTATAGGCCGAGCTGGGTTTTATATAAATACCCGAGTCCGGCCCGAACCCGCTCGAATAATAATAATTTTATTTATTATATATATTTATATATTATATTTAACCATTATTTTATTTTCTTATATTTTAATACATTACATTTTTAAATTTTATCATAAAAAAATACACTCTAATTTAAAAAAATATTTAAATATATAATAAAATTATATATAAAATCAAAATATACGTACTTAACATTCGTATTTATTATTTTTTATATATTTTTAATATTTTAAAATAAAAATGTTTGGGCTTTGGGCTGGGCTTAGTAATAACTTTCTAAGCCCGACCTGAACCCAATCCGAACCTAAAATTTTAAAGAATGAACTGGTCTGAGCTTAGATTAACGTTTTTAGTCAAAAATCCGATTGATTTCAACCCGAATCCAGCTCAACCGATTAACAGGTCTTGGGATAACCCATGAACAAAATGCCTTTGACCCATTTTTTTGACCATTGACCAGTCTTCTTCTCTTTACTCTTTCCTCTATTCAATTCTTTTTGTCCGGAGTAAATTAATATTTTACAAAATTTTAATTCAATAAAAAAACAAATACAAATTACCATCTCGGGGAAATAACTTATTGACCACAATCGAATTTTATAAATACATAACTAGGGTTATCTCTAATAAAATATCAAAAATTAAGTTGATGTTGAAAAATTGCTCTAATCTAACACCAAATTTTAATACCTTTTTTCTGGTGTTATTACAGTATTGCACCAAATTTTATGCGGTATGTAGCAACACTAAATTTATATTTTTAATTTTTAATTTTTTAAAATTTTATTTAGGTTAATGGTTGTTTATGGGTCATTTATATCTTTAAAAAGTTGACTAATGAATTTTGTAATTTATTATAATCTTTTTGGTGTATTGTATTGTAGTTTGGTGTAAAATTTGATATAAAGGATTGGAGAACGAAACACTGTAATAACATCAAATTGTAATATAAAGTAGAATTTGGTACTAAAGATAGAGTGTATGAGTTAGAGATGACCTAAGACTTGAATGCTGGTTTTGCATAACATCAAAAAGTAGTACAATTATTTGGTTACTACGATTGTTGAAAACTAAAAAAAGCAATAGAATTCTAGTATAGCATATACAAAATTCACTCGTTTTCTCCTGGTTACAGCTTTATAGGCAGTTTAAGATATATATCTTGCTTCCGCTGCGGATAAAGTATTTTCACCCATTTCAAAATTATTACTTATCACTTTTAAAATAAAAGTTAACAAAATCATAAATGAACTAAAAAGTAAGCAATAACAATCACTCCTAAACATATTGTAAAAGATGTTTAAAATTTGATGTCCCAAAGTTAGCACAAGTCATTCTTGTATTTAAGTTTGAAATTTTTTTCAAAACACGCGTATTTTCTCAAGTTGCTTTCTTAGCTTTCTTTAAAAACAGCAGATTATAGTTTTTCAAAAATTGTTTTGACAGTTTTCCAACTTTTTAATATAAAAAATCAAAATGCACGGTTAAAATAAAAAAAATAATATTTTATTAAAAATTTGTGATATCAATTTTTAAACACGACACCTAATATGGCAAACCCTAATTGAAACAAGTAACCTACATTAAAACGACGACGTGTCACTCTCGCAATTTCCAGTATAAAACCAGAGCCACTCCAGTAGGTTGAAAATCACTCAAAACACGCAGAGAAATTCTCTCCCAGGATTTTCTCGTTCGAGTTTTATCAATTGTTAGGGTTTTTCCTTCACCAGCGGCGAAGATGAACGGCGAGAGGTTGAACGGAAAGGTGAAGTGGTTTAACGACCAGAAAGGATTCGGATTCATAACTCCCGACGGCGGTGGCGAGGATCTCTTCGTCCACCAGTCGTCGATCCGCTCCGAGGGGTTCCGCAGCCTCGGCGAGAACGAGGAGGTCGAGTTTCAGGTGGAGGAGTCCGACGACGGCCGTACCAAGGCCGTAGATGTCACCGGACCGGACGGAAATCCCGTCAAGGGATCCCGTAGCGGCGGATCCGGCGGCGGCAGAGGCGGCCGCAGCTCAGATGGAGGTTACGGCGGCGGAGGTTACGGTTATGGAGGCGGCGGTGGATACGGAGGAGGTGGTAGATCCGGTGGCGGCGGAGGCGGAGGTTGTTATTCGTGCGGTGAGTCTGGTCACATAGCGCGAGACTGTGCACAGGGCGGAGGAGGCGGCGGTAGGTACGGCGGAGGAGGAGGAGGCGGCGGTAGGTACGGAGGAGGAGGCGGTGGGAGCTGCTACAGCTGCGGCGATTCCGGTCATTTCGCGAGGGATTGCCCTAGCGGGGGCGGCCGGTGAACAGCTGGCGAGGGGTAAATCCGTAAAATGCGCAATCAAATGCACATTTTACTCTGTTCTTATCCTTCTTCTATCTTTATTGTTCGGTATGTTGGTTTTAATGGCTAGTTTGTGTTTTTGATAGTTTTGGTCTCGATGATGATGATAGTGATGAACTGTTTTTGGGGATTAAAGACTGGATTGGTAGTTGAAATCGGTGTGATAGTGATAGGGTTTTGGTGAGAGATGGGATTTGTTGAACAATTTCCCCGTTTTGCGTTTTCTCACTGTTTTCATTGTGTTCAATGCACAGTATAAAATTCTAAAATCTTGTATTGTGCTATCTGTTGTGATCAAGTTACAATTATCCTATGTTTTTCGCCATTGAATTGAGCTAACTATGGAGTATGGGGTGAAGTGATTAGTATTTGATTTATTTGCCCTAAAGAAAAATACTAATGACCATTACTGCATTTATTAGTAAAGGCATTTTTGGTTTCCAATGGTAGGGGTCCATATGACCTATTTGTATTTGGCCTTTTTATGTGTGGAAATTGGGGATGAACCATGAAGTAATACAACTAACTTTTGTTGGTTGTATGTTGTTTTTTTCAAATTATTTTTTACACAGTTCAATTTTCAGTAAGTATCAATTAAATTTCTATTTCATTTAGTTCAGTCATATTTTATTGTTAATCATCCAGTCCAAAATTGACATCACATTTAAATCATACTAGGAACAAGGTTTATTCACTGGTAAGGAGAATAAAAAAAATGTAAATGTCAATTGGATTGATGATAAAAATCTTATCGTTGATTGAAAACGTTGAATATCTTGAAATATTTAGTTAAGGCAAAATCACTGTTTTAAAAAGCATCGCCTAGGCGCTATTTTGGGGTTGGCCGCCGTGTTTTGACTCCTCAGGCGCTGAACCGACTTATAGTCTCAATTCAACTTTTAAAAATTTGATATTTGTAATAAATATATTATAAATTTGTTTATCTACAAAAAATTAGCTTAATTAGTTAAATAAAAGTCCATTGTAGTGTTATTATAAAAAAAATTGTCATTTAAGATATTGAACTGAAAATTAATGTACTTTATTGCTATAAATAAGAATGCTTATATCAAATCTATCATCTAAAATTTTTAAAATATAATGAAAAATATATATTCAAATATTTTATCTAGTAATTTAATTTTGCTTAAATTTATATTTTTTTTATTAAAAAATATTTAAAAAGTTAAAAAATTACAATTCCGCCTAGACAGTGTTTCGGCCCCGTCTAGGTGTTTGAAGCCTCGGCCGCCCGACTAGCGCCTAACATTTCTAAAACATCGGGCAAAATATATAGGTAGCCTTATAAATTTGTCCCTATTTTACAGATAACATGTTTTTTACCATCTCATGCTGACGTGACACATTTCGATTGATCATTAATCAGAATGTACCATGTCAGTATGAAGTGGTTAAAAAAACAATTCGTGGAAATTTAACTGGTTACTTGTCGTTTTTAAAAGTTCTGTGTGTTGTCTTGTCCTTAGCTATAGTTAATATTGTCCTTATCTATAGTTAATATTAAAAATCAAGCACTCAAAAGAAACTGTTGCTATATTGAATTTATAACACGCCACTGATCAATCTATTTTTCTGATTAACGTTTTCTTCTATGATTAAATGGGATTTCTTTCACATTAAAGCTAGTAAAAATGTAGGTACACTGGTTAAGCAAAAGGAAACATTGTTACTTATTGGTTCTGAGGCAAAGTTCAAATGTATTTTAAAGACTAAATCAACTTAGGTAAAGTCTCAGCTTTAATTTGCACGAAACATGAACAAATTGACATTATCCTCTAGTTGATAAGTTCAAAATAACAAACGTTAACTCTGAATCAAGAACCTGTAACAAAAGCTAATAATACCGAAGACTAAACTACGTGCTTAGCTCATTCTCTGAGTAGCCTCTTTTGCCCGCCTCCCCACTTCTTCTGATGCTCATCGAACTTATCATTGAAATTGGCCTACATTTTCGGAAAACAATGAACACAGCTTTCGTTGGGTTATTGCAAGCTCTTTATCACTTGTTTCGGGTTTCGGAATTTGAAGAGGAAAGTTCTTAGAAGTACCACAGATAGTTTGAGGATTAAACAATCAAAAGATTGTGTTTGCTAGAGCTTGTTTGACTACTAGAATGATGAACAGAACCCTCTTAATGCCTACTTTAAGTGCTTCTTTGTTCTACAAAGAAATAAATAAACTCGACCTGATTTTATTTGACAGGGTTTTCAATTTCGATAAGTTCAACTCCCTGTGTAGCGGTTTTGTGCAATTGGGTCGATATTCGGATCTCAGGAATCGATCCGGAGTGTATGAGCTTCAAAAAGGAAGTGGAAGGGAGTGGACAATTGAGAGAGATTTGAATCAATTAAGAGAGCTTAGCAAGAATCCTTATGACGAATTCGAGGTGATTTAAATCAATTAAGAGCTTATGGCATGATCATTGGCCAGTTAAGGACCATGCAAGAGTGTTTGAATGCTTAGTTTCAGTTGATGAGATAGCAAGTGAAGCATCTAGAGTTGTGTCAAAGATTAGAGAAGTAGGAAGCGGTTTGGGTCCGGGTCCAAATCCGGGTCTTTACATAGCGGTTCATATGAGGATAGAAATAGATTGGATGATACATTGCAAGAAGTTAGAAAGGAAGGAGATTAGACATAACCGAAATTTGTAGTAGCAAGGCGGAAATTACCGAAAGGGTAGGGAACATAGTAGAGTTGAAAACCTATAGAAGTCTTATAGTTGCTTATATTGCTGTGGCGGATAGTCTTATAGAAGATCCGTCTATACTCACAGGTTGGAAATACGGGTTGCTCCCTTCGAGAAAAAGAAATTGGGCGTCGATGGGATTTACAAGAAATATCCATACCTCATTCATTCGGCAATCGACTATGAAGTTTGCTTAAGGTCTGATTTATTTATGGGCAACAGTTTTTCGACGTTTTCAAGCCTTGTGGTACTTGAGAGAACTCAAAAAATGAGTAAAATGGGCATTAATAGCTCGTGTGGTACGAAAGTTGGATGGCCTTCTTATGCATATAACATTTCAGGAGAATCATGTCTGATTTAAATCTTGAAGCTATTAGCTACTGTACGAATAGAAATTTTGAGTTAGTATGATATTTAGATGGTCATATAAAATTCTTTGTAAATTTTGATAAATTATATTCGACTTTTTTAATTTTGCTTGTATACATGTAGTGAGGAATTAAAGTTTTAATTAAAGGCACAGATTATTTTTGTTGTGTCTTATTAATGGATGATTGAAGAAAAATATACTGATATTTTTTTTTGATAATTAAAAATATACTGATATTAATTTTTTTAGAGAAAAGGATGTAACTTATATTAAAACCGATATATGGCTAAACACCATAACCGGAGATACAAAAATGATCTAAGGATAAAATTTATAACCACAAAAACATAAACTTGCTTAATGCAAGAGACACCCATAACCAAAACTATAATTAAAACACAACATAACTGACAACTTTGCATCCTCCAACTAATAATTTCAGAAGTCAACAACCATAAAAATGTGCGAATCCACGATAAACTCGACCAACCTTTGAGATCTTAATTGATGATCTCGTTAATAGGAGATAGATCAGGTATATAAATTGAAAGATCAACAAAAATCTTTGGCCTGCGTCGTCTGAAGTCCAACCCGTTGAAAAGTTTATCAAAATCGAGATTCGTAGCAACACAATCATGCTTGAAAACACCGATCTCATAGTGAAAGATAAAAAGAAACAGATGCAAATTATTTAGACAAACTAAGACTAAAAGAACAAAAACACTAAAACTAGTAGAACCAGCAAACGAGAGGCGAAGCGAGTCTTGGAGCAGTTGTCAACGAAAGGACAAGAGAGAGACGGTGGAGCAAGAGGAGGTGCAGCGGTGGTGGACTGGAAGAGTAAGGATGATGAAGACAAGCGGTTTTCAGCGGAGAGGAGGCAGACTTAAGTGTTAGGCGGAGAGGTGAATCAACTAGTGATGGAACAAGAGAATGGTGAAAATAAGGGGGTCGGCCACCACCGACAACTGCGAGGGCACAACAAACACCTAAACCCTGATACTGATATTAATTGTTAATGATTAACTGGAGAATTACATTATTGAAAAAGTTTCTATTAAGTCTCTTAATCATTGTACTAACCATTATTGATTGTCCTTCCTAATTAGTAGATGAAGTTAGTTTGAAATGGACTTTAGTGGGACTTTGAGAATCTTTTCAAAAACTTCATTTTATTTTATCTTTCCGGTGCAGTAATCTTTAAGTTAAGATTTGTTTATTAAAAAATAAACAAGTTAAGATTTGTTTATAATGAATTACAACACAAAAGTTTACAATTAAAAGCAAAAATTATCTGATACCAAAAAAGAAAACAAAAATTATCATCAACAATAACAACAATTTATAACATCTAAATCCAACCTACCATTAATTTTTCACATATAAAACATTTGAGTAAGTCTAAACCATCAATTCAATTTTAAATGGTTACATTTAAACACATATTTTCCCAAAAATCTTTTTTCAAACTACCAATAGTTACATAAAATAATAGAAAGTAAATCTGGTCTATCAAAAATAAAAGGCAATGCATCCGGACCCCCCTGAACTTGTTCGTTTTTTTGTCCAACCCCCTTAAACTTTCAAAAGTTTCTCTCTTTTCTCTAAACTTTTTAAAAGTTTTTCTCGCCCCCTTAAAAAACTTTCAAAAGTTTCTCTCACCCCCTTAGATGCCATGTGTCAACTTTTAATTGGATGATATGTTTGAAAAATCAACTCAATCAAAAGTTGACATGTGGCACTTAAGGAGGTAAGAGAAACTTTTGAAAGTTTCTGAAGGGGACGAGAGAAACTTTTGAAAAGACCGGACAAAAAAATGGACAAATTCAGAGGAGTCCGAATGCATTTGGCCAAAATAAAATATTAAAAGTCCAAACACTTCCGCTTTTTGAAGTTATCACTAAATAGTTTGCTACCCTCAGAAGTTCCATTTTCTACCATAAAAATCAATTTAATGCAATACTTTATTCTTTGTTACTATTGTGACAACCATTTATTAACTCCGAGCCTCTTTAATTTGGCAAAACTGTACCTAAAGACCGTCATACTTGCATTCATAGTTGCAGAAAAAACCATGGATTACACCCAAACTTATACAAAAGAAACCCCAAGTAATGTAAAGTATGCACAATCTCGAAAATAAGCATGAAACGACCCTCACGTACACTTTTGCCCAATTGAGAGGCCCTATAATGTACTTTTCCGAGTTTATGGGGGCAGTAAACACATATGCTCTATGTTCATTGCGATCCTAGTTACACAGTTCACAGAAATAAATATGCTCAAAAGATCAACCATGTTTCATTTTCTTTCAATTCAACAGTACAACAAATGTCTATGTATGTTCACTTACTTTCCAGAATAATAAGCAATTACAATGTATCACTTCTTTCTTCATTCATCGGTTTCTTTTTCGCCAACAACAAAAAGGTGACATTCTCTCAAGCATATGAAAAACAAAGCTATAACAGGCAGAAATGCCATTTTCATCACTTTCAAGTAAATGCAAATGGAGTAAACAAGAGTGAGAAGTTCATTTACCTCCAATGTTAGCCACAACCACAAACGTTTCCAGCTTTTCCCCTTTTTGATTCACTGAATATAGTCATCATAGTAGTTGTCGCTAATTACAGAGACAAACCTCTCGAGCCATGGAAGCTGATGAAGATCCTTGATGGCATCTACGTATGAATCGGCACATCTCGGGGGAGATTGGTAAGGGTGATGATCGCTCAGGCTAAAGCCACCGGCGAGGAACCGTTGGATGAGCGCCAGCTGTGATCTCTCCTGGTCTGAGTAGGCATCGGCCAGCATCGGAAAGGAGTTAAAAGTCTCCCATGCCCATTGCTCTGATTCTTGCACAGATCGTGTGATGAAATTCTCGGTGTTGTTTTCGTCCCAAAAGGCGCACTGGCACTCTTGTTGCCCGTTTCTGTATTCGGCGCCACAAGAGTAACAGAATTCGTTCCCACACCTGGCATGAGAGAAAAGATTGGAATTCAAGCAGTCGAAAAAAAGTAGGCTTAATACATCTGGACCACTCTGAACTCCGCCCTTATAGCCTCTCGCCCCCCTAAACTTGTCCCTAATAGCCTCTCACACCCTAAACTTGTCTAAAACGCACCTCCAAACCCTAGTATTCCACATGTCAAGTTGTTGGATAGAAAAAAATCACATCTTTGAAAAGTCAAGCCGATCAAAAGCCAATATGTGGCATTTTAAGGGGGCAAACTGGTGCATTTTCGTAAGTTAAAGGGTGTAAATTGATACATTTTTGCAAGTTTTGGGGGCGAGAGGCTATTGAGACAAGTAAATGGGGAATTCACAAGTACACGGTTGAAAAAGTAAAATAAAGTACAAGGCTATCCAATTAATCATGTTTTCATGACACATATACTAAATATCGAGTTAATCACTTGTTTTTTAAGCAGTCAAAGCAACTTCTTTTTGAAACCCAAGAAAGGGAAACGCATACTATAAAACAAAGATACCATGAATTGAAAACAAAAATTCAGATCAAACAATTAAAACTTACAGGCATGTCACATGATAATAACCCTGAGCAAGTTCAATCATCCTTTGGCACTGCTGGCAACGCCTCCACTGTTGGTTTAGTGCCAGGCGATGAAGAGTAAGATCTGCTGCATCTCTCTCTTCCAGTGGCAGGTTTCTGAACTCTTCACAGTTCATTGAAGAATGCCAAGGAACAACACATTCCACACAGAAAAAACTCTGACAAGCCAGGCATTCAACACAGTTGTCTTCAAACTGACTTGATGAACTTGCCCTTGCAGACAAACATTCACAAGGATCAAGCAGAACCGAACAATTTGGATAGGGACAGTAAATTTTGTCTGAACGAAGAGCATTGGATTCTGCTAAAGCTTTCTCAAAGGATTCATATGAGGTTAGAGGCAGGAAAGATCGTCATTTGGTGTTTGAGATATAATATTTACATCCCAGCTGGGGGCATCTGATTGGCACTTGAGAGGACTT
Source organism: Euphorbia celastroides (assembly GCA_948291685.1). NCBI lineage: Eukaryota > Viridiplantae > Streptophyta > Magnoliopsida > Malpighiales > Euphorbiaceae > Euphorbia > Euphorbia celastroides. The sequence continues at coordinate 1,981 of CAOJBJ012313340.1, read as the reverse complement.
CACTTTTCCATCGACATAAGATCTTATACAATGTGAGCAGAATTTGTGGGAACACTTCATAGTCGAAATCTTATCCCCACAACATAGAGAACAGTTTTCGTGTGGTTTAGTTTTGTCAGGGTGCAAAGAGACAACCCCGATAGCTACCTGGGCTAAATGCAAAGGCTTCTCAAGATCAGAGCTGGGAATGATTTTCAGTCCAAAGGCTTCTAGATTACTAACATGTTCGAGGATCCTTTGCCTTAGAGCTAGAAGAAGTGGAGTCTCAACGCTCTCTTCGTGCAAAATCTAACAATATATACAGGACACAAACATTCAGAACATATGGCTTTTAAGGTCTGAGAAATTCAAGACAAGCGATAAACTGATGTGGACATGATCACAGAGGGTTCTTATGATTTGTAATCAAGACATTTGTTCATGAACTAAACCAACAGTCAACTAAAATTGTAAAAAAACATGCTTATGATTCACAATATGGATCGATTCACCCATAACTCGATTCAAATCTATAGGGTCAATCTAAATGCACCTCAATCGGTCATGAATCTTAGGATTCGATTCACCAGAAAATTGATAGGGTGACATGAATCAACTGAACCAGTAAAAAAAAGAAAGATAAGTGAAAGAACGGAAGTAGAAGAAAATGACAATGATCGGCTTAATGGTTCCTTTCTGCAGAACAATGATTAGAAATCTGTTTTGTTAGTATTACATTAGTATTAGTTTTAAAGTTTAAGTAGTTGTATGCTTAATGCAACTTTTTCATAGTAAAATGACATATAACAATCATCTGACTATAATATTCAATTGAATTAGATGCTAGAAAAAGAATAACCGAAAATGGAGACTTACATGATCATGTAACAATCTGGAATCAGTGAAGGCATAAACTCGACTAATTTTATGCCGTAAAGCCTCAGAAAGGCCATCCATGAGAGCTAAATAGTCAGCAACAGATTCATCCACATAGAAATCCAGTCTCTTCTGTACCTGAATAACAGGATGATCTTCAATTCTCTCCATCACAACGCCAATTCCAGAGAATCCCGAACCCGAGTCCCCAGAAGCTATGGAGATTCTGATAGAAACCGGATATCGAAAACCAGAAATTAAAGCAACAAAGACAGTAATGGAAGAAGAAACACTGAATTTGTATTAATGGAATAAAAGTAGAACAGATAAAGAAAGAGGCCTAAGCCTCCCAGGAAGAAAACCTTCCCTCTCCAAAGATGGAGCCACTGCGATACTGCAGTTTTCTTTCACACAAAACAAACCTGCCTCTTTCTCTCACCTAGCAAACTATATAAAGCCAAAACAAAAGAAACTCAACCGACTCACACTAAAAGACAATAAATAACTAATAATTAATTGCCCTCTCTATCAATACTTTCCCCTTAATAAAAAGTCTTGTCCTCGAGACTCGGTTTAGGAAATTTAGCCTATAGCAGGAACCAACCAACTCAGCTGCTTCTTCATTCTTGAAATCCCTCTGTGCCAAACCTTGATGTTCTATTTCAAGACATAGTTTAGGAAAGCTGATTTTAAGCTTGAATCCATTGTTTTCCCACACCGCTTGTATCAGGTTTGTTTTCCTGATACGATTATTTGAGAGAAAGTAAGAAGAAAGAGAGAGTAGAGAAAAGAGAAAAATTCTGAAATTCTTATTCAATAATAATATGAAGAGTACAGTCTCTAATTATACTCTCAATAACTAACTCCGAATCCTAATTAGTAACGAACTCCTAACTAATACGAACGCCTAATTAATACGACTAAATCTTCCTCCTATACCTGACAATACCTCCCCCTCTAGCGCATTCTTATCCTCAAGAATGAATGAACTCGGTACTCCTTACTAGAACAGCAACATCTTCCCAAGTGGCATCAATGCTAGACAGGCCTTGACACGAGTAACAATCTGAACTGGAAAAGGTTTCACCCGGGTAAGCACTTGTAACCCCAAACACTAGCTGATTTA
>CAOJBJ012313261.1:0-13622 GCA_948291685.1 Euphorbia celastroides | reverse complement strand
TATGTTCGTGAAATGACATTATAGATCATTATAGGTCCGTAAAATGACATTATAGATCATTAAAGATCGTTTTATATTTACAAAAAATGACATTATAGATGATCTATAATGATATATAATTATATAGAAATGATCTATAATTTCGTAAAATGACATTCTAGGTTATTTTGGATTGAAGAGAGCTCTTAAAAGCACAACATAACCACCACCAAATAACAAACGAGCAACTTAATCATAAATAATCAGACATTACCATGACATATCCAATTACATTTCAATCTTTGTATCAGAAAGTTTCAAGCACTGCATTTTTCAACCCAAGAACTAGAAAAAATCACAATAACAGTGGAAACCCACAACACGAACAATAAAAAAAATCATCCAATTACACTAATCTGAAATCTAATGGCATAAAAATCCAAACAATCTGATCTCAATAGCTAGCTTAGAACAGAAATCAAGGCAAAAACTGAAACTGGTAAAATGCAAGGAAAACGAAGAAATAAAGGGAGCAAGTGACTATTTTTGGTTCGTTTTTCCGGCGATCTGAGAAACGACGGCGGGCGACTACGGGATGAGACGGCTATGGCGACGAGATTTTTTGGGCGGATCTCCAGTGACGAAATTTTGTGGGCTGCGGATCTCGCCTAAACAAACTGGTCCAGCGGCAGCGGGACGACATCGATGTCGTTGAGATCTGGGATCGGGGTTCGGTGTCGGCGACGGCAAGTTCGGCGGCACGTTGGGGTTAGATCTGGAGTGGAGCTGCGCGTTAGGGCGAGTCCGGCAGCGGCGGGAACAACGGCGTGAACGACGATGGACGGGCAACTCGGACGGTGGCGTGAACAGTGAATGGGATGACAGCGTGAACGGATTTCCTTGTTTTCTCTGTGGAAATTGCATTGAATGTAGGGGGTGGGAACATTTGGGTTAAAATGCTTGGATTCTACGTAAAATCATAATTAGAAAATTAGGAGGGGGTAGCGCGTTTTGTTTTTCTCATATTTAGGAGTATTTGATTGTTTATCCCAACATAGATGATAGATGATCTAAGGTTTAATGCTCTTATATGTTCCTGTGGTTGCCAAGATTAGTCATTTAGATTCCTAGTTTTTTACAATGACTATTTAGATCCCTCAACTTACCAAAAAAGCACTTCCAGTGTCCTTGAATCCTACATGGCTGCTTATGTTTCTTGCTTTGCAAAGTCAAGCAAGTGAGTTAAATACTATAATTAATAAATTCAAAAATAAAATGACGTCACAATTTATTTGTTAAATTTACACAAGAGCTTCTTCTATTTTTTTAATTACTAAAAGGCCCTCTTCCTCTTCTACACAAGCTTGAAAGAATCATGCAGCCAAAATTCATCACCTTGCCACATTCTTACAGCATCTAACTTATAAACAAACACAATTAAGTAACCAATTTATAATAACTGATTTGCCAAGGGCTCAATTCGAATCTCATCAGAAAGTTGCCGGAGTTTTCAGTGGAGAGTCCAATTGAGTTGTTGAGAGTTGAGGAAACAGGTTTCTCCCGTGAGCTACTGGCGTCAATCGAAAACCCAAGATCCCTAAACACCTTTGCAGCCGGCGGCTGCAATTTTTTTGAGCAAATTCCAGTCTCAATTGGGAACATCCGACGACTTTTTTTTGCTCGAAATTAAAATCGTCCACCGGCATCAGCTTCCCGTCGGCACAACCACATGATTCCGGCCGTCAAATCACAGGTTTCTCCTTTCCAATTTAACCTTTCACCGGAAAAATCCGGATCTAAGGGCGTCCGGCCGCCTGAAGATTTCGCCAAGACTAGAAAACACTCGTCAAGCTGACTGTAATCTGTTCGAAATTGAATGAAATTATTGACTATATTTCTCAAGTTAAAATACCAAGAACAATTCTAAGTACTCTATTGAAAACAAACCAAACAAGTATCGCCAATACTCTCAATTCATCGATCATCTCTTTCTTCACAGTCATTAATGCCGCCACTATTTCACAATTCAAGATTTGTAGTTCGAATTCTGCAAGAAGTTTCAATCTATCGACTTCTTCAGGTGAACAAATTGTTTAAAGCAAATAGAATTTCAATCGAAATTATCAATACCGAAAACAAGAAGAAGCATAAGTATAAAAGTGACCCGTCAAAATCACCGGAGAAATCAACGACCTCTGATTTGATCTGGGTTTTGCCACGGGCGGCCTGGATGACGGGGGAGCGGAAGAAGGGGACGTCGACGGTGGCAATCGAGGTGGTGCGGAAGGAGGAAATGAAGGAGGAGAAAAGGAGTGGTGGGGATAGTATTGAAGAAGAGGCGTATTTGGGTTGTAAAGTGGGTATGAGTAGGGTTAATGTGTATTTACCCATCGCCACGTAGCAGTGACGTGGAAAGTGACTTTCCATTGTCAAGCGCGTGCCTCTCATTTAAGGTGGTGATAGTGGTTTAGTCGGATTTAAGAGGCACCAGAGATGCGTTTTTAGTAAGTTGAGGGACCTAAATGATCATTGTAAAAGATCAGAGATCTAAATAACTAATCTTGGAAACCACATGAACATATAAGAGCATGACCTAATCTCATCGCAATTGTAAATTTTTTTTTCTTTTACTTTAGAAGTTATATTCTTACCGTAGAAAATAATCGTAGTGCTCCGCCATTCAACCATTTGATATTAATTTTAAGGGGAAGCAACCATTTACCTACAAAAGTAGTCATAATTTTGTCCAACACTATACATCAACTTTTTAATTTTGAATTTACATTCACCCTAAAAAAACTAATTTTACAAATCCTTAAACACTGCATTTCCCATTTTCTAGCAGACCAAACCTCCAACCAACCAACCAACCCTTCCCGTCAACCACCACATTCAAAGCACTCAACGGAAAGTTCGCTAGAAACCCGAAATTGGTGCCGCCAGATCTCACAGTTTCTCCATATTCCCCTACCAAGTTCCCGCCGTCGAACCCATATTTCATCAAGATTTCTCCCGCCGTCGTTCCACAGAGTTTCACCATTTCTCCATATTCCACCGATTTTCCTTCGTTCGAGTTCCCATTGTCTGCAAATCTAGAGTTCTCGTCGAACCCATATCTCGTCCAGATCCCTCCCACCATCGTCATCGTTCCACAACTTCACCCAACCGCCAATTTTCAACGAACTGTGGTGCCCACCACCATCCAAAGCCTAGACCTTGTTGGACCGAAGCTAAGAAGTCGAGTTTCGGTGGAAATAAGAATTTTTACCGAATTCACGAGTTGCCAGCAAGATTCTGGTCACCGGCAGTTCACCGATGATACATGGTATTTGTTAATGCAGTTTCTTAGGATTAAGAAGTTGTTAATTAATGGTTTGTTATATTTGAAGGTATCAACTTGAATGAATTTGTTAATTATCTTATGATATCAGCTTCTTCCCCTTCATTCTAATCCATTCTTCTATTTCTCTTCATTCCTTTTTCTATTATTCTTTCCAATTCTCAATTTTATAATTTCCCTCGTATCAGCCGATAAGTCATCGATGAAAGTAATCGAATCAACTTTTGCAATTGTTTTTATTTTGTAACTTTTTGACATCAAATTATAGTTAATTATTTTTTGACATTTAAATGAGTTTATAAGAGGTATTAACATAAAACACGAGATTATAGAACATTATAAGAGATTATAGGACGTTTAAAGGAGATTATATGACGTGAAATTATAGGACATTATAGGCGATTAAAGGACATTATAGGACATTATACAACATTACAGGATATTATAGGGCATTATATGACTTTTTAAATGCATAAAAATGATATTATAAAAGGTTTTAACACAAAAACATGAGATTATACAACATTATAACATTATACAACAATATAGGACATTATTATGAATTTTAAATGCATAAAAATGAGGTTATAAGAGGTTTCAATACAAAAACACGAGATTATAAAACATTATTAGACATTATACGACTTTTTAAATGTATAAAAATGAGGTTAGAAGAGGGTTTTAACACAAAAATACGAGATTATAGAACATTATGGGACATTTTAGGACGTTTAAAGGAGAATATACGACGTTAGATTACAGGACATTATAGGTGATTACATAACATTATAGGGCATTATACGACTTTTATAGGACACTATAGGTGATTATGTAGAATCATCGAATTTCAGACCAAATCGCTATTTGAAACTGATTTGCGCGAGTTTAACTTTGGCAGTGTACTCCCACGCGCCCGTTGATTGGCTGTCCTCTAAAATTCATACGCGTTATGTCCCATCAATCTACTACTTTTGTTTTCCAATGCATCTCTCTTCATTTAATACGGCTGCTTGGTGGTTGATCATTAAATGCATCTTGAATATCAGCTTGGATCTTTTTTAATACACTTTGTAGTTCTCAAGGTGTTTGAGTTCGGAATAGATGATGTCAATGTGGATTCCGGAACTTTTCCTTGAGACTGGATTCCAGAGTTGTTCTGAGTCCGGATCTTCACTTTAATTAGTTCTCTTTCTTTAACTTTGGATTTTGCTTTCTTTGACTTGAGATTTTGTTTTCTTCAAACTTTATGGAGTGATTCTGATACTGGTTCGGGTCATCCTACTACAACAAATCACCAATGAAAACTTTTCATAATTTTGCTGAAAAATATTTTCCACATTTTACAGCGTTTGGTTACCTTGTAAAAAAAGTCGATGTATATATAAGGCAAAACATGAAAAATATTTTACCCCTTTCCAATCTCCAAAAGATGTTGCGTATCTTTTTACTCCCATAAACAATCAGGTTTTTTCCCCGTTTCTCACCACTACTTGGAGTCCCATTTGACGCTCTTGATCGTTTCTTACTACTCCCCTATCCTTGTCTGGTTTGAAGACTGTGCTTTTTGTTTTGTGATTTTAAGTTTGTAACCGATTGAACCACTCGAAAATCAATTGTTAGTTGCCTGAATTCCAATTTTGAGTTGGTGAGTAACTGTTTCAAGTTTTTTGTTTCGATATTCTAATTTCCGTAAGCTTTTGTTCCATGATATACACATATGATTGATTCAAGATTTTTGAGTCTCTTTTATGGGGTTTTGTTTCTTCTCCCCTTTATTGATTGATGTTTGGTTTGCAGATTTTGAGTAATTAAACTCCCAAATAAAATTGATAATTAAAAATAACATAAAATCCAATTGGATCAAAATCTTATGAGCATATGAGGGACTTCCCTGAATCTTATGAGTCATCAAGTTCAAAAGCATCATGTTTGCTCCATACTTCATGAACACACACTATATTCCCTTCCCTTAATCACATGTTAATAATTGTATCTCAATTATTGAAGTTCGATTTTTTGTTTTTCTCTCTATTAGAGTTTAGAAAAGTTTATGGACAAATACAGGGAATATGATTAGGAATGAAAAAAGGGTATGACCAATTTAACAGTTGATTTGTGAAAACACATACTACAACAAACCTATGTAATCGAATAACTAAAATGTTTGCCTAATAGTCTAATACCACTAAACATTTACATCAACAAAATATTATCATTTAACACGTTGTTCAATACATTTGTATTACATATGTCATACATTGCACTTACAAGGAAAAAATATTATTATTTTTACTGTAACATACAAATATAATACATATGTCACACATCGAACTACATAGCATTACATATGAGTTATATACACAATACATATCCTTTACATAATAAAGTTCCCAAAACGATTTCATAAGAAAAGCAACTTTACAAACTCATTACATATATAATACTTATGTAATACATATGTCACACACATAAAATTCTGAACTGATTTCGATAATAAGAATAATTTTACAAAAAATCATTACATATAGGATACATGTTTGTTACGTATATAAACATGTGTCACCCATAAATTTTGAACTGATTTGATAAGAAAAGCAACTTTACAAACTCACTACATATGCTATACATATGTCACACATAAAATTCCGAACTGATTACACAATGTTGGTCCCATAATGGCTTGTGGGGGGGGGGGGGGGGGGGGGAATAAAAATTCACGGTAATTTTACGGTTTTACAAAAAGTTCCCAGAAAATTGGTAGAGTCACAGATGGTCTCACTTAAAAACCAATTTCCTTAAGCTCTATTGCTTGGGTGACAGAACTATTTGAAAGACCACTTAAGGTTTATTTTATCAATCTCTTAGATATTGACTGCAATTATATATAGTAAATTGCTTGGAAAGTAAATTGCAGTAAAGTAAATAGAGTAGAGTTAGAGAGATTGATATGCAGGAGGTTTATACTGGTTCGGTCGCAACCTACTCCAGTCCCCAAGTCAACCTGACTTGAGAGTTCAACTGTGTTTCCTTTATGGGTAGAAAACAAACCCTTCCTGATACTTTTTCCTGACTCAACTGTTGTTTTTGTAGGCTGAACAACAAAACCTTACAATTCTTGCAGAAGTGGGAGCTGTATAACTCAACACTGAAGAAGCTTTTCTCTCTTTAAGCACGTGAAGAATTGGAGAAGACTTGAACTCGAGAATGTATGTTTGCTTTGTAGTCTTCTGAGTTGGAATGATCGTTCTTCTCCTCTATTTATAGTGTGTAAAAGTGTCCGTTGGAATATGGCCGTTGGAATATATACGTTGTAATATGACCGTTGTATTGGTGGAGTAGTCACATCTTGGTGCATGTGTCACTTCTTGGTGATGATGTCAACTTCTGGTGCATGTGTCACTTCTTGGTGATGATGTCATCTTCTGGTGCATGTGTCACTTCTTGATGATCATGTCATCTTCTGGTGATGATGTCATCTGTTGGTGATCATGTCACATCCATATCCGCACTTTCCATTTTACTATGTGTAGTTCATTTCTTTCATATTAGCTCCAACTCGATTTCGCAGTATTTTATTCCTTTGCACACTTAGTCTTTAATTCTTCTTTTGTAGCTTCTTCAGTTGGTGCATATTTTGATATAATTAATACTTTTTGATATTATATTAATTAATCAAAATATTAGCACAATACTTTGTCGTCTTTAGTTGTAATCATCGAAACTTGACTCAACAATCTCCCCCTTTTTTATGATTACAACCCTTCCCGATATATCTTGTTGAAGAGCGGTAGCTGGCGAAACAAAGTCTTCTTTTTGTTAGGGACTGTAGATAAACGCAGTGTAGCTCTCCATGAATATGTGATTCCTTTAACATAAGTTCTCCCTAAGTGTATACTCGATTTTTCTTCCGGAAGCTTTATAAGAATCCCCTAAACTTATTTTGAAATTTTCTGCACAGCAGAAATGTAAAATCAATTTAGTAGTATCATGAGAGAATTTTTATTTTTAAGTTCATTTTTTATATACTTGATATACCATGTATATTGTCTAAGTATTTATCAAAAAGTCCACAGGAAATTGGTGGAGTCACAAACGTCTCACTTAAAAACCAATTTCCTTAGGCTCTTATCGCCTTGGTGACAAGACGTTTTGATTTACTTGTGATAACCCATATACAAGATATATCAAGCTACTTCTCCCCCTTTGTAATTATCGAAAAGAATATAAGCATTTTGAAACAAGTGATAGTTACATAAAAAAATTAAATAAGAGGACGGTAGAGAAAACTTAGCCGGATTGCAGCAGTTGCCGATGATGTTTTGGAGTGTGACTTTACATTGCCAAATATTTGTCGAATGTAAGTCTTCATGTACTGCTTCTCCATGTTTTGGCCCAAATGTGTTCAAGTCATATGAGTCTCAAACAGGTCTGAAAAATGGGCTCATGGATTTGGAAGGTCAATTTTAGAAAGTGGGCTGATGAGCTTTCCAAAAGCTGTAAAGTTTGAATTGATAAAAGGGAGTTTTACGCCACTTTAAGTGAAATGGGCTTTAAAATGGTGAAAGAGTTTAGAATGTCCTAATACACGTATTTGATGGTGGCTAATAAGATTACTTCAATCCATTATTGTCCACGTCACCATGGGTCGTAGATGCTCATTTTTCTTTTGTGCTTCTTCCTGCCAATACTGTCAGTTCAATTTCCAAACCATCCGCGACCAAACTGCTTTCCAAACCTTTTCTTTCAAATTCCTTTTGGTTAGGACACCAATAAGTTGCATCATCTCTCAGTTTTTTAGATCAATTTTGGCTTTCCTTCAGTCTTTCCATTCGTTTCAGGTATGATTCTGTATCCTTTTTCGATCTCCTCCAATGGCTTCATTTTGTAGAGACTGATGTACAGATTCTGGGCTGGTTTGTCTCGATCTTTCCGGACTGTTTGCTTTTTCTCCAATGCTCAGTCTGTTCCTTTTTTTTATGACTTCTTTTGATCCTTTAGCTAGTGGAGAGATAAGGCTCTTTTCAACCGATTTTTCAGCTTTCAATGAGTCTCATCATCGATTGAATTTTAGCTTCTTCGTCGAAACTTTTGTATTGCTGAGACTTTGAATTTTCCTAAAACAAGTTTAGGAACATATTGGCTTTTTATGAGTGAAATGGGTTTGGCTCTTGATCATCATCGATTGAATGTTAGCTTCTTCATCGAAACTTTTGTAGTGCTGAGACTTTGAATTGTCCTAAAAGAAGTCTAGGAACTTATTGGCTTTTCAGGAGTGAAATGGGTTTCGCTCTTGATTGATAGTTCCGGAATAGCATCACTTCAACCATCTTTATTGTATCTGCAAAATAGATTTTTGCTACTCAATCTAACTTTAAGTCCTTGGGGGTTAGTGATACTTAATTCCTTTATAAGGAACTTTTTCCTTTAGAACTCCTTTGAAAAACATGTATGCTGATGTTATGAGAAAAATGCATTTTCAAAAATGTGATGCATGCTTTTAAAATTAAATCAAAACATAAAACTTAAAATATGAAAATGTAGTGAAACGATTTTCAAATTAAGATGATTTTATGATTTGAAACTTGAAAAAGCATAAGCAATAAGGAAATGTATTTTTGTTCAAAAAGATGGTCTTTCCTATAACATTTTTGAAAATACTTCCAAAGAGATTTAAACTTTCTTCTTATAGCATAAAGATATTCAATTTTAAAATCATGTAACAAATCACATATGGACATTCTCTTCTATAATTTTTCTATTTGGATTTGGCAAAAAACTTGGGTTCCTCTATATTTCAAATAATGAAAGGTCTCCTTATCATAAGGCAAGTCCATTTTCTCATGAAAGAATCTTAGCTTGGACTTCATAGATGTAGAGCATTCTAACTTAAGTCATTTTTGTACACATGGCATTTCATCAAGGAATGGATCTATAAAGCTTAGTTCTTTTATAGGTGCACACATGTCATCATTTAAAGGACAACATGGCAATTGCACAATAGATGCATTTAAACAAATAGTGTGTACCTCATTCTCGTGCATTTTTCCAGTTATTGTTCTATCCTTGAGTTCTGCATCAGTAGAAGAGCTATCACCCTTAGATTCGTTGAAACTCAATTTACCACTGTCATTTCCTGTGTTGAGTTCTAATCCAGTGTTGGAACCTTTGGCTTCAACTCTTTCTTTACATTCACCAAATTCTAACTCATTATTGTTATGGATTTCATCCCTTTTAATTTCACACAGTGAGTTGGTTTCTTTTTTAGTTGAAGTAGTTAAGCAGTTGTTGCTTTCATCGGAATTAGAACTGATGGTAGGATTGCAATCTTGAGCTTCAGGCATAACTCGAACCTTTTTTATAACTCTTTTGAATCTAGCTTTTATAGCTTTCAAAAGAATCACGAACTCTTTAGAATCTTCAGATTCTCCTTCTATCAATATGTCCCTTAGAGTTAGAAAAGTTCTTAAAAATGTCTCATCGCTTTCCAAATCAAAACAATAAATCATGCATATCACTAGTTGACTACACTTAGCCGTTTGGGGATCACTGAGGATTTTACTTCTTTTATTCAGAGACTCGTTCTGATACCAATTGCTAGTCCTAGAATGGCTGAGGAAGTAGTAGAGGGGGGTGAATAGTACTTCACAGTAATTTTCCGGTTTTCAAAACGTTCCCGAGAAATTGGTGGAGTCACAGATGGTCTCACTTAAAAACTAATTTCCTTAAGCTCTTATCGCTTGGGTGACAGAACTTTTTGAAAGACTACTTAAAATTTATTTTATCAATCTCTTAGATATCAACTGCAATTATATAAAGTAAAGTGCTTGGAAAGTAAATTGCAGTAAAGTAAACATAGTAGAGTTACAGAGATTGATACGCGGGAGGTTTATACTGGTTCGGCCGTAACCTACTCCAGTCCCCAAGTCAACCTGACTTGAGAGTTCCACTGTGTTTCCTTTACGAGTAGAAAACAAACCCTTCCTGATACTTTTTCCAAGGCTCAAGTATCAAACTCTTACAGCTCTTTTACGGGTGCAGAACTAACCCAATAGCTTTTCCGGGCACAACTATCAGAATCCAATAGCTTTTCTAGGTGCAGCTATCAGAACCTTGTCAGCTGTTGTTTTTGTAGGCTGAACAACAAAACCTTACGATTCTTGCGGAAGTGGGAGCTGTATAACTCAACACTGAAGAAGCTTTTCTCTCTTTAAGCATGTGAAGAATTATAGAAGACTTGAACTCGAGAATGTATGTTTGTTTTATAGTCTTCTGAGTTGGAATGATCGTTTTTCTTCTCCATTTATAGTGTGCAAACGTGTCCGTTGGAATATGACTGTTGGAAAGTGTCTGTTGTAATATGACCGTTGTATTGGTGAAGTAGTCACATCTTGGTGCATGTGTCACTTCTTGGTGATGATGTCAACTTCTGGTGCATGTGTTATTTCTTGGTGATGATGTCATCTTCCGGTGCATGTGTCACTTCTTGGTGATCATGTCATCTTCTGGTGATGATGTCATCTTTTGGTGATCATGTCACATCCATATCTGCACTTTCCATTTTACCATATGTAGTTCATTTCTTTCATATTAGCTCCAACTCGATTTTGCAGTATTTTATTCCTTTGCACACAGAGTCTTTAATTATTCTTTCGTAGCTTCTTCAGTTGGTGCATATTTTGATATAATTAATACTTTTTATTATATTAATTAATAAAAATATTAGTGCAATACTTTGTCGCCTTAAGTTGTAATCATCGAAACTTGACTCAACAATCTCCCCCTTTTTGATGATTACAACCCTTCTTGATATATCTTGTTAAAGAGCGGTAGCTGGCGAAACAAAGTCTTTTTTTCATCAGGGACTGTAGAATAAACATAGTGTAGCTCCCCCTAAATATGTGATTCCTTTCACATAAGCTCCCCTTGAGTATATGCTCGGTTTGTAGTCCGGAAGCTTCATAGGAATCTTTTGAACTTAATCGAAATTTTTCTGCACAGCGAAAATATAACAGTAATTTAGTAGTATCATGAGAAAATTTCAATTTTTAAGTTCAATTTGTATATACTTGATATACCATGTATATTTTTCAAGTATCAAAAAGTCTCTAGGAAATTGGTAGAGTCACAAGCGGTCTACTTTAAAAACTAATTTCCTTAGGCTCTTATCGCCTTTGTGACAAGACTTTTGATTTACTCATAGCTCATTTACAACGGCTATATAAGATATATTTCCACTTGCATATACTTGCTATTATACCAATGTATATTTTCATATACAAGATATATCAAGCTATTTCTCCTCCTTTGTAATTATCAAAAAGAATTTAATCATTTAAACACATATAATAATTACATAAAATTAAATAGATTAAGGGAAGAGGAAACTTAGCTGGATTTGAAGTGGCCCAAAATTGTCGATCAAATAGAGTGATAGATATGAAATCGGGTTGAAGACAAATTTGAGTTTGTAAGTCACGTGTATGGGCTTGGGCAATCATGAGATCCAAAGATGAATTATGGCCCATATCATTTTCATGAATCCAGCGTCACATGGGTCTTGGAGGTTGCTTTTGTGCCGTCAACACCTCTTGTTCATCACTTTTGCCCATTAATCATCTTTCAATTCTTCAATTTAGAATGAGTCTCTTCATCATGTGCGATCCGTCCAGCTATGGTGTCTCCGGTTTCAGCATTTCACCGAATTGGTAAGCTTCTTTCTTCAGTTTTTCTGCTCTTTTCAATTTTCCTTGTTGAATTGAAAACTGATTTGCTTCAATCTGTTCTTTGGAAGCAGTACTCACTTGCTTCAATTTCCTGAAATCATCTTCTTCGAACCATCATGATCCTTTGCTTTCGGCTCCTTTCATCAAAACTGCAGCTCCGATTTTCAGGTAAGTTGCATTGTGTGAACCCTAGCTTCTTATTGATTTCAGTGTTGCCGAGAGGTGCTTCATCAGTTGTTGATTTCATTACTCTTTTCAGTTTGTCGAATTTTCGTCTCAATCTGAAATCCTTTGATGTTGCTTCTCAGACACAGTAGAGTAGTTGGAGATAAGTCATCTTCCTGTCTCGATAGTTTTTGCTTTCTACTGTGAGAGCCCCATGAGATGATTGACTTTTGTTGAACTTGTAGATTCTAATGCATAGATGATGCATTGAATTGGGAAAACACTGCAGATGGCAGTTGAAGTTTCAAAAAGAACCAGAAGGGATCTTTTGAAGAGATAAGGTATGCCCGAAAAGAATTTTTGTTCTGTAACCCTTGGAACCCGAAAATTGAATTTTGGCTTTTTGAATAGGGAAGTTTTTTAATGGCTCAATTATGGTATAAGGTTTGAAATTGTATAGGAATTTTAGAGAGGTTTGTTTAGTCATGAACTGGATTAGTCATCCTAATCTTCAATCTCAACTCTATGAATTGATTTTCACTTAGAGGTTTAGTGAAAATGTCAGCAATTTGCTCCTTTGTTGAAATGAACTCCAGAATGATGTCGCCTTTTTGTGCATGATCTCTGATAAAGTGATGCTTGATGTCAACGTGCATTATCCTTGAATGTTGAATTGGATTCTTTGTCAGGTTGATGGCACTTGTATTGTCACATCTTATTGGAATGTGATCAAACTTTAGTCCGTAATCTTCTAGGTGTTGTTTCATCCATAGAATTTGTGCAACACAACTACTTGCAGCTACATACTCAGTTTCGGTTGTAAAGATGGCTATGGTTGCTTGCTTTTTGCTTGACCATGAAACAAGAGATCCTCCTAGAAATTGACATGTTCCTGAAGTGCTTTTCCTTTCCAATTTGCATCCCGCATAATCAGCATCACTGTAACCTACAAGATCAAAACTTGTACCTTTCGGGTACCAAATCCCAATTTCTTGAGTACCATTAAGGTACTTAAGAATTCTTTTGACAACACTTAAGTGGGATTCTTTAGGGTTAGCTTGAAAACGAGCACATAAGCAGACACTAAATTGGATATCGGGTCGGCTAGATGTTAAATAAAGTAAGGAGCCAATCATACCTCGATATAACTTAGCATCCATACTCTTACCATTGGAATCTTCACATAGACTCAAGGATGTGCTCATAGGTGTTTTGGCATACTTAGAATTCTCCATTTCATACTTCTTAATGAGCTCCTTTGTATATTTAGATTGGCAAATGAATGTACCCTTCTTTCCTTGCTTAATTTGCAATCCGAGGAAGAAGTTCAATTCACCCATCATAGACATTTCAAATTCATTGCTCATTTCTTGGGAGAATTCCTTGCTTAACAGATCATTAGTATAACCAAATAT
>CAOJBJ012310148.1:0-11185 GCA_948291685.1 Euphorbia celastroides | reverse complement strand
AAAAAAAAAAGCATATTCATAAAGCAAAAGTTTACAAGCTTGGTAGGTGAAAAAATGTTAGTTGTTTTATATTATTGTCAGTAAAAAGAAAAGATACATGCATGGTTATGGGTATTATATTCTTTTACATGTTTATTGCTTTTTATTTCAAACTTTTCTTTTGATTCTTTGACGTTTATGTACTTCAATATGCTACTAAATGTTACTAAATATTCATTTTAGTCACTTCAATTTGATCTTTTTTATAATATAATTGTTGGAGTTTTTTTATCAAAATTGTTGGAGTTTGTTAGTAATTTTGAGCTAGTGAAAGTTAATAGTTAAGAAGCTTATCAAGTTTGAATTAAAGCTTGCTGTGTTTTTAATCAATCGATTTTTTCACATTTTTCATTCAGTTTTTTACACTTTACAACTTGTCAATTGTATCTTATTTTCGACACTCTCTATGCTTTTTATTTTATTTTTTCTCCTCTAATGCGGCACATCCCACATATGAGTAGAAAATGCCAAAAGGAACAAGAGACTGTAGAGATAACTTGAAAAGAAATTGACTTGGCTTATTAATATCAATCTTGATTCTATATATATAATCTTTGGTTTATTTAATGTTCATAGTGGAAACGAGAAAATCGGGTAGCTTTTTGTTAATAATATTTTAAAATTTTTCTGCAATTAGTGAAATACGTAGTGACAGTGTGTTCCACGTTTATCATTTTTTTTTTAAAAAAAAAGAAAAGAAAAATTTGAGAAACATCGAATTGGTTCGAGTACTATAAATTTATACCGTATTTCAATACCGTTTAGATACAAAATGGATCACTAACATGAATCTCCTGGCTGATAAAAACTAAACAAATATTAAAAAATAACATAATTTATCAGCTTACTAATAAAAAAAACTAATTTATCAGCTTAAGTTTTAGCCAACTGATTTCATTTTCTGTATTTCTTACCTAGAAATCAAATAAATAGAATCCTACAAATAACACAAAAGGCATATGTAATTATAAAACGTACATATTAGCTTTACTTATCAAACCAAACTTTTACGTAAACTATTTGTAAGAAGCGATATGCTAATTCAAGGTTTCAATTCTTACAATTTTAATTATTGCATTAAATTTTATAATATTATATCGAAATTGTGTTAGTACTAACTTCAAATTTTGAGGCATGCAGAAAATGTTATAAAAGCGCTCACTGCCCGAAATTTACTTATCAACTTACGTATATTACATTACCAAACTATACATATGAACAATATTTCAGATTGTTCCACGGGTAAAAATTTCTCGCATAGATAGGACTGAAAAAACCAATTAGCTGAATTATTTTATATGTGATTTATTCATATTTTTAACAAATAATTTTGGCCACTAATCAGTCTTCGAAAACAAGTGATAAGATTTGTCTCCTCATAATCACATATATGGAAAAATTGACAAATGGTTCCACAAATATAAAACATGTAGACCCCTCTTCAACATCATCTCTATGATTCCAATTTGTCTTTATCAATGAATTTGCAAAATTTACACAATTGAAAAATCAGTTTTTTTATTCTTTCCATGAGAATTAACAACAATAAAGTTCACACAATAAAATCATAGTGTTCACACTGTCATTATATGCATTTATCTTTGTCAATTTCATTGTTGAAAGTGTTAGTTATACAGTAATTAACTTATTAACAAACAAAAGAAATGTTGGGTCAATTCTATTTGCAAACTGTCTTATTCTATTGATCTCTTTGATTTGGTGAAATAGTGTCGAATTTGGCTATATGCTTAGTTAACTTATATGCTTTTCTTGTCTTAAGCTTTTTTTATTAGTCTTGTTTACGAACTCTTATCAACAACTACATTTATTCAATCCGGCGCTATACAACAGTGAATAGTTTTCAGAGAACAGTTGAAAACTCTCGTAACAACTGCTTTTTTTTTTTGTCTTTTGTGCATTAAATGAAATGGTTAGTTGCAATAATTTTCAGTTGTTTTGAAGACAGTTATATCTAACATTTGATAAATATAAAAACCTATTTAATTATTAATAAAAAAGGGGTATTTTGTAGGTAAAGGGGAATATTTTAGGACTCCGCCTCGAATCCAAGGAACTTGTTGTTCATCCGGGAGTTCCTTAAAAAAATATTTAAAAGTAACAACATTGGTAACAAATGGTAATAATAAGCCAACAAAAAAAGAGACTCAAATTATTCAAGGCAAATTTTATGAATAATTTACAGCAATTTTAACAACTAACAATCGAATCAAGCAATCTAATTACATTAATAAATAATGATAATCTAGAACTGGTATATTCATACAATAGATATTAAAAACTACTAACTAATTTAGCTTTATGCTTTGTCAATCTTTCACCTAATGAATTTATTTATTTTTTAGTGAAATTCGGTCACGGGAATCCCTCTTTGAAATGTGAACCCTTGAAGGTAAATAAAGTGGTCAAGTCAATACCTTTTTGCTTGGACACATTCTGTTCTTGTAAGTTTCTTGCGTACCAACCTGGTCAAGTAATAGACTTGAATAAAAATTTCTTTTTCTACTATTTATTTAATTACTAGTGATACAATTATTTATTTTTCGGCTTAATTTACTCATGAAGCTGTTTTATAATTAATATCATCCAAAAATCTTATGAAAGAATAAATGAGAATTTGCATGAAACACTTATTTCATTTGAGTTTCAATTAGTTGAAAATTTACATTAAACTCATTTCAATCTAATTAAGTGCCATATAAAGGAAAAGTTGAAATAAAATCATATAAATACAGATAAAAAAAGAGAACTTACAAAATTATACAAAATGTCAACTAACTCAAACTTGTTTCATAAATAACCAAACAACTAAACTATTATCACTAATCCACAAAAATAAAATATTTTCATTCTATACCTTGTCCATACATATGTTTCACATATGTTTTACATAGTCTTTGCATCGCATGTACACAAAGTTTACATGTGATTTACATATTATTTTGAAATGGTTAAAATAAATCTAAAAACATCTTATTACACATCCATTTACGTATACATATCCATTACATGGCCAATACACATGTCTTACATAAAAATTTCGAACTGGTTTGAAAAGATGAACAAATTTACAAATTTGTTACATATATGCTACATATATGTTACATATGTTTTACAGTATTATAGTATAACATTACATATGACATACATATACAATATATATCGATTACATACTTACCAATTTGATTATAAATTTTGAAGATGAAAAAGAATCCATTGAAATTGGATAAAAGGCCGAGAATGGGAAGGGGAAAAGACCAGACATCCCAACTAGGTTGACACTCTTGAAAAAAAAACCCCAAAACCCCGAACCCGAAATATATTAAAGAAAAGAAAAAATTACAAAAGAAAATTAGTCAAACATATACTACACATATCATTCTCATTGTTGGCATTGTTAAAGAATCATTTTATCGAACACCTTGTATGCATCTTTTGAATACCATCTTCTTCATCACCATTGCAATTAAAAAATAAATAGAAACAAAAATCAAGAAAATTAAAAAATGGAGTTAGAGTCAATTTCAACATCACAATTGAAATCGAAATCCAAATTAAAGTTTGAATTGAAGTTGAAGAACAAACCGAATGAAACCAAAATTGAGACCGGAGAAGGCGGACCTACTAAATTCGACCATGTCGGCAATGGTAATTGAAATCAGAATCGAAACCAAAGCTAGAATTGAAGTTGAAGAACAAACCAAATAATATTGAAATGAGGTCGGAGACGACAGAACTGCTAGATTCAACCAAGTGGGCGATAGATTGGGCATCAGAATTTTGCCATGAGAGAGTTGGCTTTGAATGGATGGAATTGACAGTTAGGGTTTGGTACGTGAGCGTGAGAAAAGAGAGGGGAAGAAGGGAGAGAAAAGGATTATAAGGGTTAGAGTATAGAAAAATATGTAAATAAGATTTCTATTGGTCAAATTATGTAAATAAATTTTTTTATTATCATATGTATAAATAGCTTACTAAAACTATACAATAATATTAGTTTTCCAGTAAAAAGACTGCAAGGTTCAAATCTTTAAATTAGTTAAGTATTTTCCAGATTGAAGGGAACTTTAAGAGTGTAAATCTCATCATGATTTTTTAAAGTTTAAAAGTTGGTAAAATTGAGATAATTTTAACCATTTATCGAACTTTGATAACTGAAATTTGATATATCTTAAACTCCATAAATAATAATAATTAATAAATCTTAATTATTATATTCAACTTTATAACTTTACCAATTTTAAAGAATTCTTTTCTATGTTAATCTAATTAATTGGGGGTGCTTTGTTGTTTTTTGTTTCCATCAAGCATGATTTACTAGCGAAATAAATGAATAGATTGCTTCATCAGGACCTCTGAAGTTATCTCAAATTGTCCCTCACTCCCCTGAACTTTAAAGTGTGTCTCTCGTCTCCTAAACTTGTGAAAATGTACCTATTACTCCCTTCAACTTACAAAAATGCACCCCTTTGCCCCCTAAATGCCACGTATTGACTTGTAATTGACTTGACTTTTCAAAATTTTCATTTTTTTCATCCAACCATAAGTTGACATGTGGAATTCCTAGGTTTAAAGACACGTTTTTGACAAGTTTAGGGGGATGAGAGGCTCTTAGGAACAAGTTCAGGGGGACGAGAAGCACACTTAAAAATTTAGAGGGGTAAGGAGCAATTCGAGATAATTTCAAGGAATCCCATGCATTAAGCCCTAATTTTTTGAGGTAGAGAATTTGCATGCATAGTAATCATATTATAGGGATGGATGAGGAAATGATGATGTATATAGGTAGGTTGAATAAATTAAATACAATAACACGTCTATAATTATTATAAAAAAGAGAAAAACGTCTATGATGGCAATGTGAATACTTACGCACGTGTGAATCATTAGGTTAATTGGTTCAAAGTGACAGTCCTACACGATTGAAATTATAAAACCATTTGATTGGGACAAAACACTTGTGTATTAGCTTAATTATTCGATAAAACTATTCCGTGGCATGTCGTTATTATTACGGAGATTGCTATAAAATCATCTATCCACAAAAACCTTTATGCTAACATGTAAAGTTTAAGTGTACTTTTATTACATTTTTTCAAGTTATCCTCGTATATATGTTTTTTTACGAGAAATTTTTCATTAAAGCTAAATAATGAAGTATATCTTAACTTATACTTGAGTAACGAAATTATATAGTCCAAATAAAATATCCAACCACAATTTAAGAAATAAAATAGACGAACAATAAACAAAAGAAAACGAAAATAAATGCTGTTGCCGATAAACTTTTAATCTCCAATGAACAATTTTGTCAATAAGCAATTTTGACAATAAACTTTTAATCTCCAATAAACAATTTTGACAATCGACAGCCATAAGAATTCATGCTATATCATAAACTAGATTTGTAGATTTTCAACAATGATGCTTAAGGGAGATACATATGAGTGCCGGATGTGAAATTCATAATAATCTTTACTTGAAGGCTAATGGACTCTAACCTCTAATACTTTTTAGAATACGAAAAAAGCACCAATTAAATGTTAGCTCAATTGATATACCTTTCAATGTGAAAATGGAAAGTCATGAGTTCAAAACTCAGTCTATTCAAAGTTTATATATTTATTAGAAAAAAAACGAAAAAAGCTTATCATGCATCGAATGAAGACAGTCTCGTCCAAAATTTTAGCCATAAGTCACGGTCAGACACAGGCAATGGCTTTAGAGATGTTTGTTGTAAGTAGGGACATTTTCCTATGAATTTGCTTTCCACGTATCTTTTTGTAATAATTCCTTTGAACTCTTACTCATCATTTTATTTGATTTTTCTACCAACAAACACTTCCAACAAAGATTATTCTTTTAGAAAACTTGATTACTATAATCATTTTTTGTTTTTCTAATGTGTATTTTATACTTAATTTCCTCTTCCCTTGTTAATCCACTTCCATTTTTTATATATATTTTAATTAATTCTTATAGACATAGTGGGATTTATAGTATTAATCAACATGACCACATTTCTTGCTAATTTGAATAAAAAACAATCTCCATTACCAAACACCAACACAATAAATACCCCTACGGTTTGAAGGTATATAACATAGACCAATTCTTTTGTGGTATAACTTAATTTAGTTAATTAGTAAAGTTGTCCGAATTTGACATGATCCTTTAAATTGTAGAGGAGGCTCAAAAGAAACTTTGTGAGGTCCTGAGGAAGCATGTAATATTCGGGCCAACCCTATCTGAAATATATTAAGGTCCAATGTACACTAATGCTATTGGGATTGTGTCTATACCAATTTCCACTTATCATATATCTATTGGCCTATCTTTTGTGATGTCTTAAGTCATCAATATCGACCTCGCCCCCAACTAAATGTTCCCATATAAGCTCTCAATTATCACATTTGAGGTAAATACTAATATTCGATTCTCCCAATCTCACTATTTCGCTGGAGTCTCCATTGACTTAAGCATCGATGTAACTATATTGAAATACAGTTTAGTTCCTCTAACTTTTCTTTTCTTAACAAACCTTGAAAATCAAACCTCTAAGAAGAAGAAGATTATTATCAGAGCCTAAAGTTGTTTGCTATACCAAACTCTTCTCGATGTTTTTTATACAAAAACAGGACTAGAAGTAGAAATTAAAGGAAAACCGAAACATCCCAACTAAAACATTAAGTACATACCTATGATCTTTCGTCTTTCATACCTTCAACTGCTATTTTCAGGAACTAATCTTGATGATTAGGAAAACCAATCCTAGCTTATATTATTATCTATCACATATTAAAGATAATGTATAAAAGGTTTTCTCGTATCTTCATCGTGGATCACGTACATTTACTAATCAATTGATCAATGAAAACGAATTTCCGTTAAAAAATAGTGATGTGCATAATTGACTATAACTAGTGGCACTTCTTATAAAAAAAACCTACAACTACCACTAACTCTCATAAGTTGATAAAACTCAAGATATTTCTATTAAACAAATTCTAATTTGAGCCTTAAATATCTAGAAAAAAAACACTTGCAAACTTCACAACCGGATTAATTCACAGCCATCAACAACTAAATTAAAATTCTTTGAACAAACAGGGTAAAAGCCCCAATTATCTCTTATATAATTCTTAATACTCCATGTGAGCAAATGCTCCACATGCTTTATGCTAATATAACGAAAATTCAGTTTATGTTATGTTTAAAGCTTAGTTAAACAAATGAAACTGTCAATATTTAAACTCTCAAATTTTAAATTTAAAAATACTACGATACTATATCATGGAACCGTTTTATCCAAAAAAATTTAAGCTAATAAAAAATTCAATTGTAGCTATGATATTATTCCCGGCACACAACTAAACTACAAATATGAACTATAAGTTCTCTCCAAAAATGAATTATAAGTTCCCAATTGTTAAATGTATAGCGATCAATTTAAGTGGTTTATTTCCCATTATATAACCATATAAAAAAAACCCACCTTCATATCGTCTATGCACCTTTACACCTATTTATCAAGATTATTTTTTCAAAATTAAAAGAATTGGCCAATAAAGCAAATGAACTTAACTTAAAGGCAACCCATGTTTTGCCCTACACATCAATCTTCTCTCTCTATCTTTCTCTCCATCTCTCTTTGATTGATCTTATACACAACAAAAAAACCTACTTTAACTAGCTTTCTTTCCACTAACTCAAAAGAATCACACTCCACTTTGCTTTTCTAGTTTTGGATCTTACAAAGAAATTACAAGATAAGATGATTCAAGAACTTCTTGGTGCTAGCTCTTCTCATCTTGATGAAAATAGAAAATTTTCCATTTTTGAACCAACTCCTCCTCCTTCTATATCTCCATCTTTATCAACTTCTTCAAATTCAAACGCAACAACAACAGCAGCAACAACAACAGCAACAGCCAACCCTTCGGGCCAGAATCCTCACCCGACTTCAACTTCAGGAGAGAATCTCCGGTGCCCTAGATGCGATTCTTCAAACACGAAGTTTTGCTACTACAACAACTACAATCTCACTCAGCCTCGCCACTTTTGCAAGACTTGTCGTCGGTACTGGACCAAAGGAGGTGCCCTAAGGAATGTTCCGATAGGCTGTGGATGCAGGAAGAACAAGACAACGCCTGTATCCGCCTCCCTCGGGAAATCCAACGGTAGTACTAAGTTGAAAGCCATGGCTTCAGAGATCGGACGATCAAGCTTTGGGTTGGATCAATTTTCGTCTTCTCCGATGTTTTGGACTCCGCCGCAAAGCTCTCATCTTGTGAGCCTAATTAGGGCTAGCCAAAACCCCAACCCGGATTTGAGCAACTCCTTTGGTGTTAAGGAGGAGGGGCATCTGAACCATCTCACTATGGCGGAGGGGACGGCGGTTTCCGGTGGCCGGAGCCTAGGGTTTGATCCGTTGGCTCAAGTAATTTCTCCTTCGTTAGGGCTTTGGTCTCCGGTTTGGAAGAACAGTCAGCAAAATGGATTCATGTTTGGATCAGAATTAGGGCATCAAAGTTCAGGGATTCAAGATCTGTATCAAAGACTTAGATCATCATCAACAAGTAATCTTTATTCGGATTCAGAAAATTCTCCATTAGTTCTCGGCAGTGCTGCATCTTCGAACTCGAATTCGGGTTCAACCATTTTGGAATCATCACCTGTTGGTGGAGCTGAACTGAGTTACTGGAATCCAACTTTTTCTTGGTCTGATCTTCCAACAACTAACGGTGCATATCCTTGAATTAAAATATTTTCTTTTGATTTTAAGTTTTCATCTTATTGGGGTTAACAATTTTAGATTTGCTTCAGTTGTTTGGGTTATGGTATATGGGATATGATCTAAATTAAAAACCGGATTTTCTTTAGATTTTGTTTAATTTTAATTAATAATGTATGTGTGCTTTTGAGGTGTGCTTTTAACCTTTTGGTAATGGAAATAATATAATAGCTACTTAATTTTCACCATTGTCACAGTTTTTACCTTGCATTCATTTAAAATATTCTTCATAATTTAGATTATTGTTTCTCCATAGTTTGTAGGCTATTGATGACCATCATGGCTGTTTGATTCTTATTTCTTTTTTTTTTTTGTACTTTTTCTTTTTTTTTTTTAATAAAACATCCTAGTAGAGGGTTTTTAACGGTGGTGGTTTCCTCTTGCATTTTTCCTCTCACTAGCCTATCTTTATAAAAAAAACCTTGCATTCATAGTATACGCTTGATCTATTTTTAAGTGTAAGTATAAAATTACAATAAGAAAACAAGAATAATAAAATTTTTACAAGCACGAGTAACTAGCATAAACATGCTCATGAACTATTAAGAGTTAGAATCTCACGTTACTTAATGGCCAAATACATAAATAAGTCCCTGTTATTTCTGTAAGCGACCTTACAGTTCCCATCAAAGTCCCTGTTATTTCTGTAAGCGACCTTACAGTTCCCATCAAAGTCCCTGTTAGCTTTTGATTGTCACGTGTCAACTTCTGGACTGCTTACTCGATTTAAGAAAACATTGCTTTATGTACTTCTTGGAAATGCAAAAGAACAACAAGACCAAACTCGCACCCCATATGGATAGGTGAAACTAGTGGTAGTAATCTATAGGGTGCAATATGATCAAGATTGGATTTTGATTGCCTTTAAATATTTTTAATAACAATGATTTTTAATGTTACGAGAAAGTGAGAATAAAAGCAGTTGGCACTGAAAAGAGTGTCATGAAACACTGGCAAATTGATTCTCTAGCTAGCTGCTGCAGCTTTTTATTAATTGTGCATCTCATCTTTCTCTTCTTCTCATGTGGAATTTTTTCAGTTTTTATCACTTCAATTTCCTAAGATATTCCCTCTCTTCCCAAAAATTCTTATGAAAAAATAACCCTGGCATAAGTGTTACTTCTTAGCTTAATTCTTGGTTAGTTCGGATTGACTGATAATTGTAGCATATTTTATCGCTAATAACCTCCTTTCTTTCTTTCTTTTTACATTTGGCGAGTTGCGACGTGCAATATTTAACACATGCTTCGGGTTTTTTTCACTTCAGTTTTTTTTTTTTGCCTTGGTGCCCTTCTAGCAAAAAGAGTGTTACTGGATTTTTATTTATTGCCATGCTCAAATTTCAATGGTCAAAAGTTAATGAGGGAGTAGGATAAAGGCAAAGATCTTGAATGGGTGGATGAATATGTATATATACTTTAATTTTACATGTGATCCAAAAAGTATACCTTTCATATTCTTTGTTACAAACCCATTTTTTATTTCAACTCAAAGCTATTTAACTTATGTAACCCCAAAAGGTACATTAAGGAGTTTACGTAGTTTCATCAATATAAGAAGCTTTTCACACTCCAAGCTAAGCAATAAGGGATATCCAACACCACGCCCAAACATCTTGGGGCGGGAAATATCAACGGGTGTCCCATCACGAGCCCATCATGGGGTTGAACCAACAATTACCCATGGCTTGATTGACTTAAATTCGGTTCAATTCAAACAAATTCAGTGTGCCAGAACTAGACTTGAACGATTGTTTCGTACCCTTGTAGAAAACTTACTGAATATTAGTATTACCAAACATATAATAACATAAGATACATCTATTTTGGGAATAAATAAAAGAAATATTATTGGGGAAATAATTTATTCCAAATATATAATTAGAAATTACAAATTTGAAGCGAATGACAGTAAAAAATTGCTCTCTTCCCTATGTTACTTAAACTCAATATCCCCAAACTAACTTAATTTTGACAGTCACACCCTTGTAACTGATTCCACCGACCAACACTTAAAAACTCGAAAATTTGAAAAAAAAAAAATAGAACAATAAATCAACTTACAATTAAACATGATGTGACTAAGGAAGACTATGAAGTTATCATCCCTTGTTTTCCATCTACTTTTCCAAAAACTACTTTTATGTATTTTTCGGAAAAGTACACGGAACACGTTTTAATCACGACTGCCTAGCCTTGCCACAGAACAACATATTTTGAGGTGGATCGGCCTCGGTGAATAGGCTTTTCTCATTGTTCCAAACCCTAACATATAATTGTTGCCCTAAATATCTTCTATCCCAAATTGCTGACCTCAAATTCCACATCCCTTTGT
>CAOJBJ012308405.1:0-14524 GCA_948291685.1 Euphorbia celastroides | reverse complement strand
CTTTTGGAGCGTCTATTCCTTTTGATGCTCCTTTAGCTAACATATGTTTTACAAATCTTTTTTGCCCATAATCCATTTCAAATAGAAAAAGCATTTATTTGTGTACATTTTGATAACAGAACACCCAGTTCGCTCAATACTCTATTTTCATGGTTTTCCACAGTTTAATCCCTTAATTTTCGCATTGTCTTTGACACCAATTCAACCATTTTTCACGCATCACCAGTGTCCAATAGATGGGAAAAATATGAGAGCAGCTTGTAGAGATCAAATTCTCTGTTAATTGTTAACTGGAGAAATAAAAGTCCTTAGAAAATACTCAAAATGATACTGAAACACAATTTTAATGATCTTAACAATAAAATAAAATAATCAATGGGCCATGGGCCGGGCTTGAGTTTGACTCTATAAACTCGGCCCAAGCCCGAAATTTAAATCATGGACTTGGACCGGACTTGGATTGGTGTTTTTAATAAAAAGTCTGACCAAACCCGCCCGAACCCGACCCGGCCCGGCCGATGAACAGGTCTAGTTTTGACACGTCATTACAAGAAATAGTAATGCTAACAAAAAAGAGCACGATCAAGAAATGACATGCCTTTAAATTCTCGTTTGTCAACACTAATAATATTAGAAGAAAAAACGAAAGTAATACTGGCCGGTAGTTGGGGTGTTGAACGACCGTTATGGCTATGCATTCTCCAACAACTTTTACCGGATTACGCGGCATATTATTACCCGCTTTTTTTTATTGCTCATACAATAATGTCTGTCTTTTTTTCCCATTATTATTATTATTATTATTATTATTATTATTATTTCGTTTCTCAGTCATCACGTGCCTCAAACTCTAAATCCCCAAGTCGTCGTCATATTATTCGGTGAAAGTCATGGTGATTTTGTTTTTGCCCTTCATCACTATTGAATTAATTGATTGAAAGTCAATTTAATGGTAATAGTGACAAAATTAAGAAAAAACAAAGTTATAATAGAATAAACTGTATTATTCTATTTCCTTTTCTTGAAAATTATTACTGAAAATATTTCATAATGCATTCAACCAATTCTATTTTTCTTTCCCTGTGGACTAATTCAATCATTGAACTCTTTTTAATAAAACACATTGTATGCGAATTGCTTTCCTTTTCCTTTCCTTTACCCTTTTTCCTCCCATTATTTCACTCTAAGTTTTTCTATGCATTTTCTTCTTTTTATGACAATCTGAGTGTCCAACGTACCCTTTAATGAAAAATACAATAAAATACTCGATTAAACAACTTTAGTATGCGAGTATAGATGCTATAGTTAAATGCTTTTGATATTGGCTATGTTTATTTTGTTTTCAAAGTAAACATTATTTTACTCGTCTCATCCTTGAATCAAATAAAAAAAGTCGCTCATATTTAGATGGAGGCTCTTATTTAATGGATTAAAAAATTAATAAACAGTTTTTTAGAAATAAAATCACTTCAAAATCTCTAAGCAAGTTTGTATTGCTCTCAAACTGATGTAACCATCCACCTTTGTTTACTTTTACACTTATATTGTTAAAAGTTAACAAAGCGGAGGCCATTTCAATGGTTTTATAAAGTTAGTAACAATAATTTCAGTAACCTCTGAGATAACGTTACTAACAATTTTTACACAGAAGCCGTTTCACAATTTCACACCACACTTATTTCGTCAACATGTGTTTACTTTTTTTTTGTAACATCCGGAATTTGAACTTTATTATATATGGTTTGTATTGCCAGAATGACAAGTTAGAGTTTATTATAGTAGGTCAAAAGCAATATAAACAAACAACCGACATTGTTATAGTATGGTTAAAAGTTGGACTTTTTTAAGAAGCTGCAAAATTCATTTTACTAGCGTATCATGAACAGTGACAGTGTGACACTTGAAAGAAACTCGTAGCTTTATAATTAAATAATGTATGATCATTAACGCACGAAAAAAAAAATAAATCAACATTTTGCTGATCTTTTAATATTAACTATACTTACAAATAAACTTAACTTTTTCGTGCGTTAATATACTGGAAAATAGTAATTAAATTATGTACAATTTGTTACACTAAAAGTAACCAAATAATACTGAAAGAAATACAGCAATTCTTTCACAAAGAAGTGATTTTATATTTTCAACTTAAAATTTAAGTTCCTTAAAATCAAATAGTACACAGTTCCATTTGAAAACATTGAGAGAATCATTCATCAATTTATCTTCAAATTCGTGATAATATTTTATTATATAGAGACGGATACAAATCAATGCTGGAGTGGGTAGGAACAATTGCTTTTGCCAAAGAATTGATAAATTGAAATAAACAGAATAAGAGCAAACATTAAAATTAGTTGATAGTTTATAAAAGAAATTTCTCAGTCACGACCCAAACGAAATATATACAATAATACTACAAATTCAATTAAAATTTTGTATTAGGTGCTATAAAATATAAATTTAATTTCACTTATAGTATATTAACTATACTTACATTTTCAGTTGACTAAATAAACTTAACTTTTTCTCATTATTATACATGAATTTGTATACTACCTTTCTTGCATATTCCTATTTTTTATTTATTTTTTCGTTCTCTATCATATTTTTGCAGTTTTTACACTTGACGTATAAAAAATAACCAAAAAAAAAAAACATATAACGAAACACAGGGAAGACATTGCCAGCTCATCAAACACCTCCAATTCAAGGGAATTGCTGTCCCGATTTCGCTTTCTGAGTTTCCAGACTCAGTCAATATTCAGCTCACAGTAATCGATCTCCGATTTAAGCTTCGATCCGATCCTTTCCCCTTAATTTGTGAGTCTTGCTTCTTCCTTTTATCCTTGGTCCATTTCCCCTATCCATGTCTGTCCTTTCTCCATCACTGGATCATATATTATGCTGTCCTTGAATTAATTATTTTGCAATTGATCGATGTAATTCGAAGTTCTTGATTTAATGAAAAACTTTGGTCGAATCAGATGCTGCAAAAAGGTCTTTTTTTTAATCATTTTATTGTTGAATTGTTTTGGGTTTTGTAGTTTAACGCCATTTCTGTTTGCTTGTTTGCCGCGGGAGGGACAGGAAAGTTCAATTGTTGGATTCAAGTTTCGAATGTGATTTTCTTTCTTCTTTTTCACTCTTAGATTGCTGTGTTTGTGTTCCCCATCCTTCTTATCCTTTTCCGCGTTTTAGTAATGAGCTATTAAAACAATATAATAGATTCTACCAATGTTTTGTTCTTTGATGTAGGACAATTGTTGGAGTGCATAAGCTGATTTGGGTCGTAATGAATGTACAGGGTTATTGATTTGATGTAATAGAAGGGGCTTTGGGAAGCTGCAGTGATAATGGCTTGTAGAGGATGCTTGGAGTGCATATTGAAGCTCCTGAATTTTCTGCTGACCCTTGCGGGTCTTGCCATGGTTGGATATGGGATCTACTTGTTTGTTGAATATAAACAAGCAGCTGATGGTGTGGCAGTGGCGCCTGTTAGTGATGTTGGGGATTTTGTAAAGCTTGGCCGCCCCATGCTTATGGCACTGTCCCTTTCTGAAAGTATCTTTGATAAGCTTCCAAAAGCTTGGTACGTTCCCCTTCATTGGGCAGGTCACACTTAAGTAGTAATGTTAGATTTGTGGATCTGAATTTTTGTTAGATTTGAACTCAACATGTCTCTACATTTGCAGTGAAAATGTAGTTGAGTAACTGAATATGTGGTTGCGGCATTAAGTATGATGTGGCTGATAAAATTTCGCATAAATTCTATTGTGATTTCTAGTTATTCTTTATTGCAATAAACTTACTTATGTCAATAACCCATTCTGAACTGCTGAGTACTAACATTGCATTGTTTAATTCTGCAGGTTCATATACTTATTCATTGGTGTAGGAGTAGTTCTCTTCATCATCTCTTGTTTTGGGTGTGTTGGATCTGTAACACGGAATGGATGCTGTCTGAGCTGTGTATCCTGATGATATGTCTATTGATAGTATATATTATCAAAACTTGGAAATTTTCTTGCCATGGAATCTTGATAAGTTGATTTGCATCCTGCATATCACTTAGTCCCTTGAGGATTTTCCGAGATTAACATATTAATATACTTTTCGCCTCTCTTAGCTTATAAAATTTGTGGCTTTTCCTGCTAGCGAATTTCTTCTATGGGATGTTTGATGCATTTTATATGCATATGTTTATTTAACATTTTGTAATGTTTGATTTCCTTAAGAAGCGCAGTATTCAGTATTGGTTCTCTTGTTGATACTGGTAGAACTTGGATGTGCAGCTTTCATTTTCTTTGACAAAAGTTGGGAAGAAGTGAGTTGCTTTTCTTCTTTTAATTGTCCTTGTGATTCTTCAGTTGTTATATTTGGAATACTAGTCTTGGAATCTTTTTCACCTACCGATGCTATACTGTGTATATCAGGAACTTCCTACGGATAAAACGGGGAATTTCGACAATATTTACAGATTTCTAAAAGAAAACTGGAAAATTGTGAGATGGGTTGCTCTTGGTGTAGTAGTTTTGGAGGTAAGTGTGAAACTTTTTCTTCGCCCATTTTAGATTTGAGATCATTGGGAAAATTGGTGTAACTTTTACTTCGGTTTATCATTTTTATGATTGTATTTAGATAAAAAAAAATAAGGGCAAAAGAAGAAATGTGTAGATAACGAAATATAGCTTTCGAGAACATTACTAATGATCTCTGTAAAAGCATAATTCTTCTCTTTTGTTATGATAAAATCCGTTATGCTATTGTGAAAGCATCGGTGGAGTTCTTGTACACCCTACAGAAAAATAATTTAAAAAGAACTATTTATTTTGATCTGTAACTGGTGAGGATATGGTAGTGTAGTAGGACTTAACAGGACACTACTGGTTAACTCCATTTTCATTTATAATACAAAACTTTTTCCTTTTCTTTTCTGAAAGAAGGCATGTTTTCTAACAAATAATTTGTATCTTTCACTCCAGCTTTTGTACTCCAAAGGGACATGAGTATTGTCATTTCAGAGTGGAAGAAACATCTGTCATGTCTAAATGAACAATTTTGTGCTCATTACTCATTAGCCGTGTCTAAAACATTTGCCTACTCTTTTGATGGCTTCACTATTATTCTAGTAAATCTGGAGAAATTCTGTGACAATATTGAAAGATAAGGAAACCAATTATGTTAAGTTCATGGACATCTATGTCGATGAAATCAATTGGTTTTTGAGATTGATGACGATGTAATTGATACGATCAATGTAGGGTGGTTGAAAATGAAATAGAGGAGTGCTATAGGAGTATTGTGTGACAAAGAGATAGGAGTGTCGTGAGTGAAAGAAAAATTTCTGTATAACTTGTGTTAGGCTAACCGTGCCATTTGAGAGTCGATGTTGGGAGACTAAAATGAAACAATGCAAAGAATGAAAGTGACAAAAATAACGATGCTTAGATGGATGAGCTGCAACTATGAATGAGTTATATTAGAAATGAGTGCACTGGCAGAAAGGCCGGTGTCATGCATATGAAGATTAAGCTGAAGGAATGGCAATAAAGGTGATATAGACATGTGCTCTGAAAGCCTAAAGGTGCTCCAGTTAGGAAGTGCGAGAGTTTATAAAATATGGAGTAAGAGTAGGGGAAGGTAGAAGTAAGATTACATGGAGGAAAATAATTTTAAGAGATATGCTCTTACTTAACATTACGAAGCATGACTATGGATAGAGCTTTGTGGGTTCAAATGATCAATGTAGCCTAATCAACCTAGCTTGGAATGGAAGCTTGGTTATCGTGAGGGATATATGAAAAGGAGTTACATCTGAACAGTGAACACTCAAACTCCAGATTTTAGTTCTCAGTGGAACTCTGTTTTTTTTTTTTTTGGGAAACATGTGTCATTTTCGGCGAGATATATCTTAACCTTACCTTTCCTGTTTCTTACTTAAGATGATCTTAACTAGCTACCATTTATGTGTCAAAACTCATGGCTTCATTTTTTTTTGGTGGGAAATACTGTAAAGCTGGAAAATTAACATGCACTAAGTGAGATGAATAAAAAGCATATCTCTGCTCTTACGTGGAATGGACTTCATCTTGGTGAAGTTCAAGGTCATATGATAAACTGAAGCTCTTCAGCTATATCCTTTTAAAACTTGATTGTCATATATTATGAATATGGGCTTTACTTGTACACACAAGTAGATTGCCGGTGCTGAAGAAGATGTCTGATGCTAATCAATTTACTGCCTAAATTATCAACTAATGAAATAGTTTTGGTGAAGTTTCTTATAGACTTGGTGAGCAAGTTGAACTTAGATTCAAATCCAATGTTCTTCATTTCACATGGTACAGCTAATTGCAACATATATTTAGGCTTCTTGCAGATCTATTGCTTCTGTAAAGCTATGAACTTTTACTACTGGAATTATTTTGTTCTTTTGCACAAACGTATTTACAATAATGAATCACCTCGCCATTGCAGGCTCTGCTGTTTGTGTTGGCTCTAATAGTGAGGGCAGCAAACAGGCCAGCAGATTATGACAGTGACAATGAGCTAATTGCACCAAGGCAACAGATCCGCCAGCCCTTGATTAGTAACAGGCCACCTCTCCCAGCCACTGGTGTACCGGTGGGTCCCACCCTTGATCAGCGCCCTAGCAGAAATGATGCCTGGAGTACTCGCATGAGAGAAAAGGTATCATACCTTCTCAACTGTCTATAATTTAGCATGTATGTATAACAAAAAAGGTATAATGACCTTATACTTTGCCAAAATGTGTTTATGAACTGTGGAAGTGCGATTCCGGCTAAAATTTGGGGACTTGCTAATATATTCTTGTATCAGTTATTCATTATTAGTATTATTTTTGTTATTGTTGTGAATTCTAATTAGACTGTTTCTGTTTGTTGGTGAATTATAATACAGTATGGACTAGATACTTCAGAGTTTTCATACAACCCATCGGAATCACACAGGTTCCAGCAAGTATCAGCCCAGCCGGCAGAAGAAAGGAGCCGATGTACCATTATGTGATGATTTTTGTTGCACCCTTTTCGTTGGGTACTTTTGTTGTTCCAGTTTGTGTACATTAGTCATTGTCGGAGTTAACAGATTCGTGTCATTTTTTATGTTTCGGGAGAAAGCAGTCGTCTTTTGTGATTGAGTATTCAAAATCGCACTCTCATTCTGCTTTTGATACTTGATTGATTCTGCACTTGACCAAATTCGATTTTTCAGGTTTGGTTTTGTTGTTGCACATTATATTTCATCTTCTTTTATTAGAATTTCCAGATTTCTTATATATATTTAATTCGGTGCTGGGTGAACTTGAGCTTATACCTTCTCTGTTTGTGGAAGGTATAAGTGATATTCTGAGAGTGTTTTACATTAATATAAGAAATGTAGATATAATAGTTCCGATACAACGGATTTCGTTGTTAATGGTCCATTTAATAATATTATCTAAATGATATTTAGGAATCTATACGACCATGGGAGTCCCCTGTGATTATACCGCAAAAGTTTGTTTTTATATAATTTCTAACAACCATCTTTTTGTTGCTTCTTAAAGTTCAACAGCATTTTTCATGCTTTTGTATAGCTTTAACGTCTTCCATTTTGAATCGAAAAAAATGGTATATCGAGTACTTTCACTAGTATTCAACTTTAGTAAATAAAAAAAAGTTTATGCGGGTGTCAATCTAGTTAGGATGTCCAATCTAAATTCATGATTGCCCTAAGTTTTATTAAAAAAAAAAAGACGACTGAAACTTAACATATCATATTGCCGGTACGTCAAGCTTTCTCAAGAACATACTTATCCAAAAACTACAAGTCAAGGTATAAGCCTCTCAAAGAATAACTTTTACAATATAAAAACACGTCCATGATCTAGATATATTCAAGTCGACAAGCTTTGGATTTTGTATCTGGTTTTTTTTCCTTTAAAATTGTACTGTAAGAGTTCATACCCTTTCAATTTGCAGATCAGTTTTGAGATAACATTAGTACACTTTTTTTTCCTTAAAGTTGTAAAAGAAAATCCGAAGAATTTTGTAACATTTAGCATCAAATAAAATCTTACATTCATTCTATGAATAAATCATATATGCCCAATAACTTTTCTGCGTTGAACCTGAAAAATCCATCTAATGGATGTTGTTTTCAGTAAGTGGGGATTTGTGTATGAATAAAATTTGGAAGCCAACTAATGAAAACCTCCATTTCTTGTCCGAGTGGCACCAAATAAAATAGAAAGTGATTGCAAATAAAGTTGCCTTTTTGTATTTCAATCACAAGAACAAAGAAACGACATTTTTGATATCATTGTTGGTAATGATTTAATGGAGAAGTGGTACTACTTGTTCTGTCTTTGTAGTGTTTGTTAAGCGACAAACTGCCATTACACTTCGTTTACTCCATTTTTTCTTCGATTTTTTTCTTAACCCTTTTTTGCAGACATGTTCAATGGATCCATAAGTCGATTCATTTGGCTAAGTCTTTTATTTTTTAGTACCCGATGTCTTTAAAATTGTTAAAAATACATGTAACTAAATACTTATAATTGTTATTGGATGTCGAAATATAAAAAGTTAATTAAATGCTCATAACGTATAAAGTCATTCATGATTACATGATTCATGTGCTTGTTGGTGGACTTTATCAACTACAGTATAACTTTTGTCATCAAGTCTAGTGGTTCATGAGTTTTTAATAACTTTCGTAATCAATACCTGTTTTTGGAATTAAAAATGATTATTGTTTTGACATATTAAATCCTTTTAATACTCTATTTGTCCCACCAAAGCAGCAAAACATTAGTCAAATTAGTGTCTCAACAAACAGGTGCTCTCTATTATTTTTCCGTTGTTCAATGAGTACAGTATCTTAATTTTGCCTAACTCGCCCTTGTTAACCATATTACAATATTAGAGTTATTTAACACATGAAATACTTAAGATATTTTTTTATGATAAATTGAGTTCATAATGATTTGTACTTACTTAAATTGCATGTATTAGAATAGATGATAGTAATAATAAAAAAGCTGGTTACATGATTACAATTTTAGTGATTATAAACAATATTTGTTGTCAAATGCTTAGTACATTAATTGTATGCCATACTAGGAAATATTAATCTTTGTCTAAGACTCCAAGTATATCAAATTCATCCCATGATTTTAGCAAATTAAATGAATCAGGTTGTATGGTCTGGTATGTAATTTGAGTGGTGTTGCTTTAATTTGGACCATTCAATTAATTACGTATCTAATACGTTTTATGCCCAAAAAATAAATTATTTTTTAAGTTATGTATTGGATAATGAATTTATAATCTCTTTCTGCTATATATGTGTGGAAAATCTTGGTTTATATTCTACACTATCTCAACATTAATTAACAATATTCTTTTTAGAAAATGAATGAATTTTCAAATTAAATAATTGAACAGATAATTTATTTTTAGTACATGATTACAACTAATACTTTTGATTATGAACTGAAAATATTGATAATAATGGAAGGTACAAAGTATGTAGTTAGTTTGGCTTATTTAATTATATCAAGTTATAGAATACTTATTTGAATTATATCCTATCATGTTGTTTTTGTTATTGTCACATAAAAAGGAATGAAAGGTTGAAATTTGTTTGTGATCATTATTTCAAAGTTATAAAAGAAAATCCATCAATTTGTTGAAATTAAGGATAGTGGTTTTCAAATTATACACGATAATTATGAGAGTCAGAACATCTCCCCATCAACACTATCTTATTTGATAAATGGATAAATTTAAATAAGACTAAACAAGATGTATTTTTTCATTGATTGAGTGCATAATTAAATATTGATATGTAGACTTATATATTAGCTTAATTTTTTCTAGTTATATATATTAGATATAGAAAACTAAAATATCTAACAAATATATGAATGTTTAGTAAAATATCTGTTTTGTAGTTTTTTCATGTAACCGTATAAAATAAGTAACATTAATAGTTACATTATCACGTAATAATTAAAATCTCGTGCGTAGTTTCACATATTATAAAGAGAAAAGTGCAACATCAGATAATACAAAAATAAAAATAAAGTAGCAGTATATTTCATTGCCAGATAGATATGATCTTGTTGACAATAACTTAAAAATAAATTGTTTGTTTACAAAGAAAACAATGGTAATAATAATGATGATAAAAGAAAATGATAAGTGGGCCCAGGAGTGAGGAGCAATGTTATGCTGTGTTCCACTTTCAGAGTTGCAGAGTACAGCTGCCGTACCCACTTTTTGATTGGGACTTTGGATTCTGTAATTTGACCCGAAAATATATCTCCATATAATATAGTTTCACTGTATAAATATGAAAATAAAAGCAATACATAAAACTATGTACGGTGATTTACTAGCGACCTTATTATTAGATGGGTTGTCATATGTAATGATGAAATAAATAAAGTAATATTTATTTAAAATATAATAAGCATAATTTATACCTTATAATTTAAATATTATTAAGATTTGTGACATATAATAGTCGATTAACAACGAAGAAAACTTTATTTGAATCAGTTTTGTGGATGTTAAACAATCTTATTCATGATTAGTCAAAGTGCCTACAATTTAAGATATACGAATATTACCGAGTAAGAACATATGGAAAAACTACCATAAACACAAGGTTAAGCTATTGGACAAAACATATGATAATTGGAAAAGAATATAAAAAAAAAATTAAAGGTTAAATGCATACTTGTCACTCTAGCAGTGACAGTTCTTTTTAAATGCTCTCTCAAATTTGGAAAAGTAAAAGTTAAGGTTTCTGAAGTTAATAAGTATGTACAAACCAGCTTTCTGAATTAGGTAAAAATGCACACTTTAACTCTCTCGGTATCACGTGTCACAGTCTGAATGGAGGGATAAAAGTAAAAAATTTGAAATTTGTCAAAAGTTAAATCAATCACAAGGTGACAAGTGATATTTAGAAGAGATGAAGTGTATGTTCTTACTAACTCAACTTAAGTGATTACAGTTTGATATTTCTGGGAGCATTTGAAAAAAAAAATACTAATTTTAAGAGGTCAAATATGCATTTGGCTAAAATTAAAAGAAAGATTTAAAAGAGTTGTTTACTAATACGCACGTTGTTATGATATTTTTTTTTTATTAAAAGATATAGTCTATTAAATCAAATTAGAACAATTACAACTCTAATTAAAGGTGGACAAACACAAGCTAATCCTCCTACCTGTCGAAGAATCGACCACATTAGCTAAAAGCTACGCAACGTGATTCGCAGACTTGACATAGACATTCTAAAAAAATTCAAAGTCCCACCAGAGTTAAAACACCGTACATACACACGACAAAACACAAACAAACTTACT
The DNA here is from genome assembly GCA_948291685.1 of Euphorbia celastroides. Lineage (NCBI taxonomy): Eukaryota > Viridiplantae > Streptophyta > Magnoliopsida > Malpighiales > Euphorbiaceae > Euphorbia > Euphorbia celastroides. The sequence goes on along the minus strand of CAOJBJ012308405.1, from coordinate 3,138 downwards.
TTTACAACAAGACAAGCATGTCCTTCGACAAGATTTATTATTGAAACAAAATATAAACCCTGCAACCTATATTTCTTAACCTTCAACTAACGAATTCCATAATCATAGAATACCCGCTTAGTCCATAGCATCAATCAGTACTGTAGATCTGAAACTCTCTTTCTCAATAAAAATAGATCTGGGGTGTTTACACTGAAAGATATCCAGGTATCTTGTCTAAAAACTGCTGAAATCCAATCCAAATGAAATTAAAATTGAGTTATGTAACAACGATCCCATGATTGAAGAAGACGAACGTGTAGAAGACGATGAAAAATTGAATGCCTATTATTTCGACAAAATAAAAGGGAAAGAAAACAAAGAATAAGAGAGAGAAAAACTTTGAAAGACTCTTTCTCCATCCCTTACAAACAAAACTTTCTTCGAAAATTTTCTTGGAAAAGAGATGGGTAGAAGACACGTTGTTATGCCATTAAACTTACCTTTTTGCATAATGATTATATGATTCATGATTTTTTCTTCTATCCATTCTCGTTCGTTACCAAAAATTTTAGTCGAGTTTGATAAAAAAAAAGTTATAATCTTAATAACTCGATTCACATATTTTCATCTTCGTAGTTCTTGTGTCGCAACTATATTGTAATAACATATTGCAATCTCGATTCTATATTTTTTGAAATTTACCTCTACCTATGTACGTTGTCTCCAACATTTATAAAAAATCTAAAAGAACCACATGAAAGCTTTCCATTAATTTGAATTGCAATACATTTGTCATATATGGAGTGAACATATATTCTTTACGAGGCTCTTAAATTTCTTATGCATTCAGCTGCCTACTTGAAGATCTTTATCTCTTTCAAAACCAACACCTACTTGCGGATGTAAATGTTCTACGTGGATACTGTGATAAAAAGAGAAAATGTTGGCAAGCTTTTGTAGCATATCTCGTATTTACTTTTACAAAATAAGCTTTTTTTATATTTTTCTTGTTTTATTAGCCCCTCGTGCTCCATAGTTCTCTAAATATTACAATTCTCGTAACATTAAGTATGATATTATCAAATCACTTAACGTACTTGCAATAGCATTAGGAATCAGTTTGTTGTAAAGAAGTATTTAAACACACTGAGAAGTGAAAAAAAAAGTTTGGTATTATGAAACTTTACTGTTATTTTTTCTACCATTAGATAGTTAATTATGTGATTATTAAGAAGTGTGCTGCTATGTAGAATTATTTATATTTTTTTTAAAAATAAACTAGCATCACATAATAATATTTTTTATTTACTATACTAAATACTTTTCTTTTTGCTGGTAGAAAGTTCATCATATCCAATGAAACTTTATTTTGTAATGTTCGCCTCGTTTATATATAATTTTCACAATGAAAAAATTGTTTGGATAAATATGTACCTAACAATTAAGTTGGTGATATGAAGCGGTTGATAACTACATCGTGTCAAAATTTTGTAGGTGTGAACATGTCATAGACTATTGCTTGCATTTGACGATTATGTAATAAGTAGCTCCATTTTAATTTTCTTTTCATAAACGTATGAAACTGAACTATGAAAATAAGTCAAAATACCTCTTTGTTATCAATCTTACCGTACAAATTACTACAATTCTCTCTGAAAAGGATAACTAAAACTCAATTTTTGTTTATTGAATGGTCAAATTGCCCTCGTATTTACCAAGAATCAACTTTTCATCCTACCCTTTTTTTAATTGGTCACTAGACTTATCTATTAACAAATTAATATTCTAAATTTTTAATCCTTCATTAAATTGAAGGACTGCTTTGTAAAATTACGAGAACAAAAGGTGGAAGTTGAAGAAAGAAGAGAGAGATTCATCTTCACATATGGTGCGCTATTGGTCCCTGCTTCTGTTTCTTTTTTTCATTTTAATACATAAACGTCAATTTTCATGCAAATTACAGCATTAATTAATCATAAAATCATCTGAAATAAATATCCATTAATTAATACATTAATATGTTGCATTTAATACTCTTGCCTCTGACATTGATCCTTTTGTCTTAAAATCTCACCGCCCTACCCAATTGCTTACATGTTGCCATAAATATCACAACAATCTGTTGCTTCAGTCTGACTCGAACTCTGAATTTCCAATTTCATAATGTCAACCCCTTGATTTCTTTCTTTATACAAAATCCAGGTGTGCTAATGGCTTTTGATTCTTTACTTATTCATTTGGGTTTTGTCTTTCAGTTCTAGTTAACCTAATTAGCAGTCTTAATCACTTGTTTAAACAATTTAATCAGACGCATACACACAAGAACAATCCAAATTCTGGTTTGATTGATTTGACCCACTAATTAGATCCGATTTGGAGCTATGAAATGCTGAGAGCCAGTAATTTGAATAATGGGTTTATACCCAGTTGGGGTTTTTTAATCTTTTTGCCATAAGTAGCTAATTCCCCCCAATTTAGTACTAATTTGCTGACTCATCTTTCCCCTTTCAATGCGAGGGCCATTTTGATTATTCCTTTTTCTGCAAGTTGAGCTTTGTGGATTTAAGCTAAGTAAACAAGTATTGCCATGCTTTCTCTGTCCTTTCTATTTGTTCTTTCATTTGACTCTTTCGTTGTGTTTGGCATTAGATATTTCGAAATCCAGCCTACCTTTGTATTATCCTTTCGAATTTTCGATTTGGTTAATCAATTTGTTAATTTAGGTACGCAGTTTTATATATATAGATTGGTGGGTTGCAATGGATTGTTCTTATTTATATTGTGATCTCGTCGGATGGTGAAAATCCGATGTCTGTATTTCCTGCCATTAAATATCTGCTCTCTTTGTTGTTGTTGTGTACAGATTCTTCATTTTGAAGTTTTGATCTTTGACTCAATGAAAGCAAAGAGAGGGAGGCGGTCCGAGGTATTTGTTGACTTGTGTTGTTTTGTTGTTTGATAGGTTCTGTGTTTTTTTATGTTGAGTTTTGATTGGGAGTGTTGCATTTGATTTTGCAGGCCTTTTGGCCTTCCCTTGTGATGAAGAAATGGCTGAATATAAAGCCGAAAGTCTATGATTTTAGCGAAGATGAATACACTGAGAACGAAAGCGAAGATGACGGTATGATTCTTACCGATTCAACTAGTTGATATTTT
>CAOJBJ012306508.1:0-17064 GCA_948291685.1 Euphorbia celastroides | reverse complement strand
AAGGGAGTGTAAAGTAAAGTAAATTGATTTTTGTGTTTGGGATGAAAGGAGGGGGTGTTTTGATTGGAAGTGAGAGGAACTCAAATACTCCCATTTACTCCCACATCCAGCATATGCGTTCCTCCCAAATTGGTGGGAACTAGGGGGAATCAAGGGTAAAATTACCCACTTGACCTCAAATCTTTTACTTATTCTTAAATATTATTATTTTAAGGGATAATTTAGTAATTTCACATATATTTTCTTTTATGTTTCCAACCCTTCCTCCCAAACACAATTTTTAACCAATCCTTTATAATTCCATTAAATGTTATCCTTTACTCTATGATACTTTCCTTTACGTTCCTTTATTATTTTTACACAACCTGCTCCCAAACAAAGCCTTAGGGATTTGGTTCGCGAATGTGGAGGGAGTGAGGGAATGGGAATAAGATTGCTGACTTCAGTGATAGTGAGAGCACGAACTTACAATTTCTATTTTATCCTTTAAGCGTTTATATTTAATATTGCTGGGAAAATATGTGCAAAAAATTGATTTAGCGCAGTTGGTTAACGAATTGCTTTGCCTTTCAAGAGGTTAAGTGTTCGATCCGCGGGAGAGTACATATTTTTAACAAAGTGAGCCTCTACACAACGATGCCATTTTGGATTAAGGAATTTGCTTTGAAAAACAATTGCTAAAGTGGGGATTAGAAACCCCTTCATTAGGATTATTAGACTCGGGTTTAACCATTCAAACCATCTCTACAAGTTGATTGATAATAATAGTTCCCACCCTTTAAGTACTTTTTTTGCGGACATTTTTCTTTGAACTCGAACTTATGATACCAAAGGTAAGCTTTTGCCGACATTGTTTCTTAAAGTCAAACTTATGTTATCAAAGTTAAGCTTTTGCCAACATTTCTCAACAAAAATGTCGGTACAAGGTATTTTTATTTCCAAAATCACAACACTTATGGGGCAACATTCCACTTTTTTGTTGCCATAGGCACTTTATGGTGTAGTGAGTCCAATCAACCCTTGTAGCATAGTAAGCTGATCAGATGTGAGAACACTAAAAGAAACTTGTTGCGTTGTTTAATATACTCCGGTTGGATCAGTTATATTTTCTCTCTACTAGGAAAGAGGTAAAACATTGTTCACCGTGGCTGGGGTTGGGGCTGGCAATTGTAGTGGTCTTTGCATTGATAGTTGGGATGGTGTTTGAGTCGGTATTTGTCTCAGTAGTAATGGTGTTATGAACGCATTCTGAGTTATTGGATTCCTCCGAGAGCTAGACGCATTTGGTAGACCCAGTGTTTCAAACTCATTAAGCAAATTCCTACCAGCGGATAGGCCCATAGTGGGCGCGGGTTGCGCACCCACAGGCACATACTGCTGCGAAGCTGCATAATGCCTAAAAAGAGAATTGCGCAATTCGTTCTAATCCTCCAGTGATATGCCATATTTGCTTGACAGTTGTACCAACGGATAAAGAGTTTGTGGTAAAACAGCTAACGGGGTCTGAAAAGTGCAAGCCACAATTGAATCCGTAGCCATTGCGAGTATAAAATTTAGGTAGAAGTAGCAATCAACTGGTTAGGTTGATCTACTACTTCCAAGGCAGGTATCTCATCATCACTTGTGGTAATAACACCGTCAACAAATGAGCCGTCAAACTCCGTCATCTTCAAGATCGCAGAAAACAATAAAATTCGGAATTTGTCACTTGTAATCAAATCGGTGAAACCAAAAATCTAACTTATGTCAGAAATTCATTTCCACGCTCATCGAACCAAATGATAACTAGTCACCATAAGTTAGCTCCTAGTTGCTCTTCTAGTACCTCCGTCGTCGTCGCCTCTACCTGAAATCCACTAAGATTAAGACCGAGGGGTGTCCTTTGGGGGACTCTCCGATGTCTAAACCAGTAAAGGGTTTTGAAAAAGTAATTTACCAGAGTAACGACTAGGGTTATTAGAATCACGTACCTTAGGACTTAGGGCTTTGGAGGTATTTATAGGTAACATGCCTTACTCAACACGTTGAAGAATCCGATCTTGATTATGATTAATTCTCTTTCCTCATTAGATTTCTTTCTTAATTAGGATTCTTTCTAATTGATGCTAAGATCCGAATTTCCTAAGAATCTGGTATATTTTCCTTAGCAGATAAGGATTCGCAAATTCGGCTCAACCGTCATTATTTAGCAATCCCGTTGAGCCGGTTATAATGCTCTTTTTAACCCACAGAACCGCTCTCCCAAGTCGTAACCTTCCACTTGGATGATTGACGCGGTTTTGGCATTCTGACGGTAGGATGACCAACATTAATCTTTTGGTCAGATTTGCTGATAATGTTACCAATATTTATTATTTTATTGGTAATATTCATCTTACTATAAAAAAAAAGGTTAAGCTATAATTACTTATAAAAATTAAATAGTTCTAAAAGCTTCAATATGTTATTAACCTAAATGATTTGTTTTATATTATATTGAAATGCATTCAAAATCATAGATCACAATTCACTGTTGGATATTTCTTTAGAAGAGATTTACATTGTTTTTGATACTATTATTGGACTATCATATTATCCCCATGCGATGTACGGGTATGTTATTTAAATTCACACGATCAAATAATTTAAAATGTCTAGTTATTATTCGTAAAAATGAGTGAATACTATTATAAAATTTATTTTTTTCTCAAGCAGAACTATAACAAATATAATTAAATAAAATTAATAACAATAAATTAAATTTGATGAGTGACAAACTAAAGAATAATATTAAATCTCTTAGATAAGACTGAAGATTATAATGAGAAGAATTAATACATAAATTATGACAATCTAACGATTGAACGAATAATTTAAAGAAGAAATAAAGACGAAAATGGTTGAACAGAAAATTTATTTAATTATATGAGGATGAATGTTTCCTTCCAATTCATTTTTTTCTTACATTAAAAAATAAACATACTAAATTTCTCAATCTTATAATAACCATTCACATTTTCAATCAAAAAATAGAAAAAGTAACCATAAAATACTCATTAATATAGAACTCCAAAAATTCATAAACAAAAATTACCATAGATCTAAGTTTTACCATACACAAAAGACAAACGCATAGATATCCCGCTGAACTATCTCATTTTTGTTAGTCAGCCGGCTGAACTTTTAAAAGTGACAAATAACTAGCTGAACTTTTTCAAATGTGCAACTAGCAATCTCAACTTGTTACAAGTACAACAAATAACCATTTTTTATGCTGACGTGGTAAATTTTGAAAAGTCATGTGTTACGTCAGCGTTAGAGGCTAGTTGTCTGATTTTCAAAAAGTTGAGATGGTTAGTTACAGATTTGAAAAAGTTCAGCTAGTTATTTATCACTTATAAAAGTTCAGCCGGCTGGCTGACAAAAATGGGATAGTTTAGCGGGCCATTTATGCATTTAGCCTAAACAAAACAACTTAAGCTGTGAGAACAATATCACTGTTATTTCCTTTAATCTTCTTCTCTGCAATCTTAAAATTAAGCTTAGCTTTCACAGCAATTGGTTTATTCTCCAGAAGAGCGCACTTACCTAACACGTTCAAATAGTTTAATTGAGTCACATCGAGCATCGGCACACTGTCTTTACTGGCCTTATCTTTCACCTCTAACAGAGCCATGGACCATAGCTTGTTGATGTTGACGATAGGACAGTAGAACTTGTTTCCTTCCAATTCTTATAAATTAAGGTTATATAACTAATATAATTAACATATAACAAATTACGTTATCCATTATTTCCAAATTTAAAATTCTTAAAGCAAAATAAATAAAAATAGTAATCACTTGTTTATTATTATTATCTACCTCCATCTTTTTATGTATACCCGTTTGTTATATAAATCAAAATTTAAAATTCTAACAGCATAATGAATAGAGATGATAATTCAATTTTAATAGGCATCCTTTTATGTACTTTCATTTCTCTCATTTAAAATTTAATTTATCAATTTGTTCATAGAATTTTAAAATTTTTATAAACAAAAAAATAAATAAAGGATATACAATTGAACACACCATGTGACAAAAGAAATCAAGATGCAAAAAGGTTGAGAAAAGAAATACAACCTTGATTTCTAAAGGACAGATTGACAATAGAATTTTTTAATATGAAATATGTGATGGATTCATAATACAATTCTAATTCAAATTAATATCTGACTAAAAGTAAAAATATAATCCATTTACGATCTGTATCAAATTCAAAAATCTAAACAAATGTTTTAAAATTAATTATTAATTTATAATTATTTATTTAAGTTTATCAATTATTAGCTTGAATTACGGAATTCAATTTCTAATTCAAATTGAATTATGTGATTTCATTTGGGTTAATTATTAATTTTTCTTTAATTATTTTTTTAAGCTTATCAATTTAATTATTAATTTATAATTACCTATTTAGGTTTATCAATTATGAGCTTAAATTACGGGATTCAATTTCTAATACAAATTGAATTATGTGATTTCATTTGGGTTAAATATTAATTTTCTTTAATTATTTATTTAAGCTTATTAATTTGTTATAACAAAGGATAAATAAAAGGGATTTCATTTCTAATTCAAAATGAATTACGAGATTCCATTTGGGTTATCTTATTAATTTTTCTTTAATTATTTATATAAGTTTATCATTTATAAATTTTTAATACAAAAAGGAATAAGGGAAATTAAGTCATTTAAGATTTAATTGCTTTTAGTAATATATAGATTATTTATATAAGTTTATCATTTATAAATTTGTAATACAAAAAGGAATAAGGTCAATTAAGTCATTTAAAGATCTGTTTGGCATTGCTGTTAGAGTTGTTGTCCCTAAAAGTTGGTATCATAAACTTTTTATATGACATTATTTTTTTTTTATTTTGACAATGCATTTTGATCATTTATATCAAAAAGTTGAGAACTGTCAAAACAGCTTTCCCAAAACTAAATCTGCCGCTTTTAAGAAAAGCTTCAAAATGGAGCTTTTAGGAAAAGCAGCTTGGGAAAGCAATGTTAAATAGGGTCTAATACTTAATTACTTTTAATAATATACAGATTTCAAAAACTGTTTAGGACAAAAATTAGTTGATAAATACATTTATTAAAAAAGATATATTTAATGAATAAATATATAATGGATAAATAATAGTTGATAAATGTATTTTGAAATAAGACTATTTGCTATCCTTGATTTTCTCCTTTTTTTTTGGCTAATTTCAACACATGGCTTGTGTTTTCACTAATTTCAAAAAGAAGTTTGTGTTATTTTTTTTATAAAAAGGAGTTTGAATTCAAAAAATTAATAAATAAAGGTTTTCCAATATTAAAGTAGCACAAAATATGAAGTTTTATAGGTTAGTTAATAAAATCTAATACAAATTAGTATAAAATTTTAAAATTTGCCTTTTTTGCAATAATCATGAAAATGTCATGCATGCAATTTTAAATTCTATTGAAAAAGAAATTCAGCATGCCAAGCATAATGAACATGTCGATGTAGAAAATGAAAGACGGTATAGATGATATGAAGGAAGATTGAATTCGAAAAGAAATTGTTGTATTCCATTTAAATAAAAAATAAAAGAATCAATATAATACAAACTATAGGTGCAGTCAATTTTTCTAAAATTTACATGTTCATAATTAATTGATAAAAGAGTAATAAGAAGGTTGTTTATGTTTAACTACATTGAAATTCATAAGTATTATTATTATTATTATTATTATTATTATTATTATTATTATTATTATTATTATTATTATTATTTAATTTTATATTATACTTCTTATATTGAAGAAGTCAAGTCTTATTTATCCAAATAAGAGAGGAATACAACTCTTATTAAATATAGACAAGAACAAATCCATGTTCTCATACCTTTTGGCGAGCATGTAGGCAGTTTGATTTTATTTACTATTGATAGTAACTCTTATTATTTATCCATCAATTGTGTATAATAATAATAATAATAATTATTATTATTATTATTATTATTATTATTATTGTTGTTGTTGTCATTTTGTAAGTGTAAAGTCTAATGCATCACAGGCTCTCTGATCTTTGCTCAAAATATTCTCTATCCCTATAATTTTTGTTAGTCCCTATGCGGGCCTGAATAGGTCAGATGGGGTGAATGACTCTTTTCCGCGGAAATTGGTTTCACTACAAGAAAAGTACAGATTAGCATAAAAAAATTAGCATCGGCCATAATTTTGCCTCTAACAGCGATGACACAGCATCCATACAGAGTCGAAAATTGCCATGGAAACTTTACTAATTTTTTTCTACGAAATTGCGTCAAAACAACATCGACAAATAATTGAGGCTACATATGTCGAAACGAATAGAGTTGAAATAGCGACGATGGTTTTCTGGGTCGCAAATTGAGAGGATATTGCAATGATTTAGCGATGGTACAATAAAATTTCCCGCCTGTGCATTTTCAGTGGAGGAAAAATTTGCGTCCAACATTTTATTTCGTGTCTCTCTCGCCTCTATTTCAAATTATTATTTATTTATGTTTAATATAGAATTTGGGCTGTTTGGCCGAATTCGCTTATTTTCCCTTTTTTTCTTCAAAATCGTTCATATGGCCAAAATCGATCACTCCTCTCTTCTTCAGTTCACGACTCTCTTTATCTAGCGTCAGTGATTCCCAAATTAATCAGGAACTCTCATCTTTTGTAAATCGTTGTTCGGTTTTTTTCACTTCATTTGATTTTCCTCTTCTTCTTCGCTGACTCTCTCCAAGTTTAACTGATGTTTTTTTCCTTGAAGATTTGGACAGAGAAAGGCCCATAGAAGAAGGACCTCATTATGTTATGGTTCTCATGTAGGTCTCCTCTTTCTCCTCTTCAATTTTAACTGATTTCATGTTCATCTTATGGATTGCCTCTCAATGCGTTAATTGAACCATAAGTTCTTGTGTTCAGATCAAGTTTGGTATACACTTTTGGTGCTTCTGATGTAAGTGAGTGATACTTGTGTTGATTATCTTGTTAAGATATCATACTTCTCTATTTCGATCTCAGCCAGAAAGGTTTTGAAGTGACCTATATATTATAGATGCATGATCTGCTTGCTAATTTTGATTATTTTTTCATTTTTATTTCCATTTTGGATCTAAATTATTATAATGAACAAATTAATTCGGTTATTTGAGTAGTATTGTCAGCTTCTGCGCATTCTCAACTTCATGTGGAGTATTCATTTCATTATATGTACAATGTATGATAAAAGTTAATAACATATATTGAAAATCAAAGTGGTACAAGTTTTGTATGTTTGTTTGTTTGTTTTTAGTTTATTGAAAATTATAATGTGATTGCCTGCTTTTTTGAGTTTTACTCTTGTATATGAGCTTAATTTGCTCAGAACCATCCCAATTACACGTATTGAGGGTTGATTGTAGTCAGTTCTCCATAAAAAATGGCGACAAATCATCAAATTGTAGTTAGCTTATATGAAAAACATGCATCCTTTTCTTTATTTTGTTTTAATTTCAAGAGTTAACAACTTGCAACTCATCTGGGACTTACTTGTGAATGCTACTGTTCTATCATGCTACAAAGAATTCACTTACTACTGTTAATTTTTTTTCTTTTGTGTGCCAATGATTCTAAAACCTCCTGTTACATCTTGCAGCTTATTTCATTGAAGCATATCATCCAGTCCAGACTCAGCTACTTTAATTATTGTTCAGATATTATAAAGAGGAAATCAATGTTTACCTCTTTTCTTTTGTTCACACTAGGTACAATGTAATTTCTTTCTTCTGTAATTTTTTATGCCTTCCGTTATCTGGATTTCCAAATCCTTAAAGGTGTCCTTCTTTGTTTTGATGGTGATGTCTGTATAACGTTTGACTTAAGATACACTTTGCTCAAGTCTACTCCATATCCATTCATGAACAAAATCTGCACTTTCAACAACATTGATGAGTGGTTGTAGCTGGAAAGAGGAAATAGATGAGAACTAGATTTTCTTAGAGGCTGCAACTGGAAAGAGGAGTGATCGTGTATATGGCCTTGGAGCATTGGGTGTTGAACAAAGCAGAACTAAGAAATATGGGTTAACAGGTACTATTTAGCTGCCCAGCATAAGTTTGAGCTTGAACTGTTGAGTTTTGAGAATGTTTTGAATTTTGAACTGTCGAGTTTAGCTAATTTGTTGTTGAATTGTGAGTTTTGATATAGCTAATTTGTTTTGAGCTTGAGTTTTGAAAATGAGATTCTGTGTTGATAGTCTGCATAAGATACAGTTAGCTAAAAAATGAGATTTAAGCTGAATCTTTTTGGTTGGATCAGTTTTGAGTCGATTTAGAATGACTAGTAATGAGAAAGAATAATTTGTCTCTCTAAAGTTTGGTATTTTGGGCATATAGCTTCTTCCACTGATTTGAAAATGAGCAACATAGAGTCCATTTATTTCTAATTAGCTGCAATCTTTCTTTTTTTACTTTACAAAACACAACTTATGCATATTTGAACCCTTCTTGGATGTTCGATAATGCAAAAACGTTGGTATCAATGTCTTCTTTAAAGACTTTGTTTCTTAGGCTATATTATCCAAAAAACAGATTGTTGTTGAATTGTGCTTGTTTTTTAACTTTTATGCTTCAAATTCTGAGTTGATTAGTTACTTAGTGTAGTTAATACGTTGACTAAATGTGGATATGTGGATGTGATTGTAGTTGATAGTGTAAGTGATTAATTTTACATGCTTGTATTTGTATTGGAAACTCTGTTGAATATGAAGCTGCTATTTTAACTGTGTTTTTGGTCCCTCTGCTATTTAAACTGTTTGGTACTGTCAAATCATTCAGATCGTGATGTTCTATGATTTGTAATTCTGCAACTGTAAACTGCATTCGGTAAATAGAAATTCTGCATTTTGTGATATGTAATCCTGCACTTGTAAACTGAAATTCTGCAGCTGCAATTCTACAACTGTAAACTGCATTATATGATTTGTAATTCTAAATATCTGTAAACTGCATTCTGTAAATAGAATTTCTGCATTAGGTGATATGAATATTCATTGCACTAACATGAAAGAGAATGATACTGTTTGGATATTTGTGTTTGGTGTCTTAAGAAAATCATGAGATGATACTGTTTAATTTATGCGTGCAGGTGATACATTTGGAGCTTATACTGCCAAACTAGAAAATGAAGTTAAGGACTTGAAGCAAATGGTTACTAATGAGACTCAAGAACAAAAAGAAGCGAAGCAACAAATGGAAGAACGCATCCAACAGTTAGTACAAGATATGATTTCCAATGTTTCTCAATCTAGCTCTAGTAAGAACGCATACTAGGTCACTTCCATCTCGACCTTAGTATGCAAAAACTCGTTTTGTAGTTATTTTGGAGGTTTATAACATGTTTATGTGATTATGTTATTTGTTGGAGTTATTCAAAGTAAGAATAACTCACCAAGGTTTGAAGGAAACCAATTATCAAAGTCAAGGAAAAAGATTGAAGGTCCAAACCATAAGACTAAGAAGATCGTGGACCAAGGACAAACACGGAGGTCCGGAACAGAAGAAACCAAGGATCCGGACTCAACACAACTCCGGAACCTGAAAGGCTTAAGACTTAAACTATACAGGTTCCAAAGTTTAAATGAAGCTCCGGACTCTATGCAACTCCAACAATGAGACAAGAATGAAGTCTCAAAAGGGAAGCCAAACCATGATATTGCTCTAGGTTCTCATCAAAGGAAGTCAAGAATGTGGGAGCTATCCTCTCATATATCTTGATCATGAACTGAAGCATCAAGTGCTCCCAAGACCTTAAAAGCTCCCAAGAAAGGAAGTAAACTGATAGAGAGCTAAGGTCGATAAGACTGTCTGAAATCAAAATGAGTCCGGAATCCAGTTTAAGAGCAAAGCTACAGGATCAAGACAACGAGCAAGAACTGATGAAGAACAATTTCCAACGGACTCAAAACTTTCAAAAGAAGTCTCAAACAAATCTCGATGAAAAGCCTATCTAACACTCTGAATGGAAGAAGCTGCAACCAAAAAGAATGAAAGCACTAATCACAAAGGTGCAAGTAAAGGAAAGCAGCAATAGATCCGAAAGAAGCAATCAGTCGAAAAGAGGGCCTGGACTCTACACAGCTCTAGAGGACAAAGAATTAAGATCCGAACACTACACAACTCTAGAGCTTCTCACTAACTGATCCTGAATTCTTTTGAAAGATCATGAAAGACAGTTAAAGAAGAGAATCTGGACTCTACACACCTCCAGAGGATAAAGATTGAAGATTCGGACACTACACTACTCCGGATATCAAAAGCTTCTCACTAACTGATCCTGAATGAAGCAACATACTCAGGAGAAGTCACAAGCAAACTCAAAAGATGCAATCAATGATCCTCTATAACCACAAGAGGAAAAGAAGCATTAAAGGACAAGACTGCTCGACAAAGGGAAGATTCAGAGCAAGCCTCAAAACAGAAGAAGAAGAAGTAGATAGGTCTTTAATGTAACATTGTTAACTATCTTCTTTAAGCTTCTTGTAATTGTTGCTTTATTATACTCTGTACTTGTAATCAGAACCTCATTGATGTTAACATATAGTTAACAACAAGAGTATAATAGTGAAATCCAGAATACTCATCACAATTTGCTTCATTCAAGCTTGAAGCACTAAGGCTAAGATTATGGGGGAGTAGATATTCAATATGCCTATGATTGTGAGGACGTATGTATGAGACATTATTGTTGTTATTTGTTTAAATATTTTTCTTAGGATTTTGTTCTCATCAAATGGAGGAGCTTGTTAGAAGAGGTGTACAAAATCAGATGACCAGTCCTAAGACAAGATCCGTTCCATCTTTGAGAAGAGTATGAAGATAAACAAAATCTTGAAGTCAAAGTTAAAAGAGAATATCCGGATACAGAAGTTTCGGAACTACATCAGAAGGAAAAAGATTCAAAATCTACACGGACAAAAAAGGATCCAGGGTCAAACAAATTCAAAATGTCCAAGTACGTGAAAGAAGATCACATCCGGTCTTCGTGATGTACCCAACACTCTTCCACCAACTTCACACATTTAATGACAAGAGAGGCACTAAAGGACAAAAGACAACAAGTTGACAGTGATATAAAGTCACCAATCAGCCAACAACGGAGCGCGTGGAGCACACCGCAAATCAAAGGCTACTAGGAAAATCCTCAAACTACTAGAAATATCTGAATTCCTATATTTACCTATTGGCGCACAAATCCTGAAATCAAATGGACATTAAAATGAGTCTAACAACCGAAACAACGGTCCGGATGCACCTACATCAAGCTTCTTCAACGATCAGGATTGATACCTCTCCAAGGGTAACCAACTCAGACCAACCTATAAAAAGAGGACTTGGGGAACTGATGAAGCTGCTGATCCATCTACTAAGTAGAGCAATTAAGAAGATATAGGATTAAGAAAATACTCGAGAGAACACTAAATTGTAATTTATCTGTTAGAGATTAAAATGTGAGAAAATCATTGTAAATCTTTTCAATCGGGGGATTGAAAAGTTAGGACTTAGCTCTAGGATCCAGTGAGAGATCTGGAGTGGTATATCACATGAAGAAAAGGACTCAGTTGATCTTAGGGGTAAGATCAATGGTATATCCTACTTCCAGATAGTACAGCTTCTGATGAGAGGACTGAGTTGGACTTAGGATAAGCTCAATGGTATATCCTAGAAGAGAAAGGTACTGTATCCGGTAACAACTGTAAAGGCTTGTCTTCTGCCCGTAAAGAAGACCAATAGTGGATTAAAGCCCAGTAGGAGTTCTGGGGATTGGAGTAGGCAGGGGCCGAACCAGGATAAAATTGTTTGTGCAATTTAATTTTAATAGTTCATATTACTTGCCGGCATCCGGAATCAATTAGAGTCCGGACCCAAAGAAAATTCAAATTGCCAAACTACTTCCGTGCGAAATAGGGTCATTCACTCCCTTTCTGACCCATATTGTCTGTTCCTAAGGGACCAATATTATTTTATGATTATGTTGGATATATCTTTGTCAGATGTTATAATATCAATATTGCATGTGGAATGAATTCCCAAAATAGTAGATGTGGAATGAATTCCTAGATTATTCAGTAAAACTAGAGACAGTATTGCGACAGCATTTATTGATTCTGTTAGAGACAAGATAGTGACGCCATTTGTTGCTACAGATGGATTAAATTAGCGACGGAACAACAACAACAACAACATAAAATAGCAATGACATGGAGACGACTAACTAGCAACTGTGAGCGAGCAACGTTTTGCGCGTCCGAGAGCGCGTCTACGGGCTGTACCATTTTTCATTCTGATTTTCCAACTGATATCCGACATTTCCGGTTTTGCGACTTTCGCTAGGAATTGGCTTTTAATTTGAAAAATGACCTCAAACCTAAGCTAAGGTCAAGTGTTGTGGAGTCGCCACCCAATTCAACTCAATTGGGAATTAAAATAATGGTGCCGTCAAACCCACCCGAATGGACTCAACAACACTTAACCTGAGATTAGGTTTGGACGAATTGCTTATACGCTTCCACATGACATAGTTAAGAATTCGATTCAATACCCTAAAGGCTTCAATATCACATCACAATTACCATTTTCACATGTATATAAATCAAGAATAATTCAAATAAGTGGTAAACCCTAACATGCAATAATTCTAAGTCAAATGTTCCTTCAATGTGTACAAGTCAATAATATCACATCACAATTACAATTCAAAGTTCCAAAACAATCAAGTCAAGATTTCCTAATTATCATGTTTCTAAATTAGTTCTAATACACTTCTATAAGGGAAATAAAAGCAAACTAATACTTTCTAAATCATGTAATTAAATTCTAATCCTAAAAGGGAAAACTACTAAGTTGGAAGAATGATTATTTACATATTAAAAAAGGTTAACAAGGTAGCTTTTTACATGATTTAATTATTTAAAAAACAAGAAACAAATTGATTTAGGAAAAGACACTAAAAAGACAATTTTCACAAAAATGGTAGATTCACTGTTTTGGAGAAAAAGATTTTGGAAAAATATCAAACGAACTCGGATTGACACGAAATTTGGTACACGACTCAATTAATACGTTATGAAACTCTAGTAAAAGTTTCAGAATCAGATTCTGTCCCAGACTGTCCAAAAACGTTACTTTAAGTCAAATTAATTATTCGATAACCTTCCCGAAGTTGGATTAAGCTTAAAATCTCCATATATGATCTTTAATGAGTCTAGTTTACATTAAAATTAGCCAAAAACACAAAACAACACCACTTCAAAACAGTCCCGAGAATCCAGAAAACGACATAGAAAATAGTTCAACTTCAAGGAATTTTATCTTTTTATATAAAAATCCGATTGAGGCAATTCTGGAATTTTTAGAAAACTCTTGGAGTGTAGTTTAAAGTAAAAATATGGAAAAAAAGTGACAGAACATGAAAACACAAGAAAAAACGTCAAAAATTTAAACTGGTCAGAGTCAGTGAATTGTTTAGAACGGTATATTGAATTTATACATGGTATGAGGTGGTTTTTCGATTTCAAAGCATGGCAAATCACAACAAGTCATGGAAAATCACAGAAGTACATAGAGTATACAATAACAACATGGCATAATCATGGTTTTTTATACAATTGAGGTCTCAGGGTACCAACCTCGAATCCAAGCTTTTAATGATCAAAGTTGATGAAGGGTTGAACTCGTTTTCCCTCGAACCCCTCCAAGCCACGAACCGATCCTGAGAATGTCCAAAAATAGAGATGTTTTGTCCAAAAGAAGTTTAGTCCCAAGCTAGGCTTGTTTCTAGAGTCAAGATAATGAAAAGTGATGAAAAGAACCGAAAAGGCGGATTTTTCGAGTTCTTGAAAGTAGGATTTCGACTAGGGTTTTTGGGGTTGTGGTTTGGAAGTGTTTTTGGGGATGTGAGAGCGTCTTGATCCCAACTAGGTTGGAAACAAGTCGAATAACCTATGAGAAAGTTATTCAAGTTATGAAAGAATGGTAGAAATCAAGGATTTTGGGTATTTTCGGGTGTTTTTTAGTTGAGATCCAAAGAGATTCGGTTATGGAGTCGAGGGTTCAAATTGAGGGAGGTGTTTTTGAAGTTTCAGAAGTGTCTGAGAGAGGTTTTGGTCGAAATTAGGGTTTGGGGAAGCAAGGGAATGCTAAAGAGGAAAATTGGATTGAAAGAAAGAAAGAGAGAGAATGATTTTCCTCTCCCCGGGGGATTCAGATGTGGATTGGATTCCGCAGCTAATGCTGCTTCATACCTCGCTTCGGGGAAGTCTAATTCTTTTCCTTACTTCAAGAGTTTTCTTTGAAATGTTCGCCTGTATTCGACAGAGGGTATCAACCAAGCCAACTTCTTTCGATTCGGTTGTTTGTCCTTTTCTTTTTTTTGAGAATTCATGCTTTGATGTTGGGACCCCGAATTCTGAAGTTGAGAGGGGTATTTATAGGGTTAGGAAGGGTTTAGGGTTGCTTAGAATCAAAGAAAACTGACTTAGAACAAATTCGGGAAGGTTTTAGGTCGGTGGCTTGATTCTCAAGCCACCAGGGGCATGGTAGGCGTGGGTTAGCCACACCTACCACCCCCAACAGCTCTTTCAAGAGCTGTTCAGGGGGCTCCCGGGGTCTGATTTGAGTCTCGTTTTTTTGAAAAACGACCCTTGAAAGTAAAATTCACATGTAAGAGAATATGTTTGAGGTTTTTGATGTGAACTTTGGGTTTGGTTTCATAGAGAAATGATTTCCTCTTTCAGGTCCCTCGGGTAAGGCAATTTTCGGCAATTTTGGCTTTTTGACTCTTTTCTTGTAATCGAAAGGTTCTAAATCAACCATGGGGGTATGAATGAGATGAAATGGGGTAAGTGAAGGGAAATGAATATGGTATGTGAGATTGGATTGGTCAATGGACAATTTTCTCTCTCTCGGGATTCCTCAGTTCGCGACTTGTCAGTAGTTCTTGCAATTTGAGTTCAACCTTGTTTTCAAACTTTCATAATCATACAAAATGGATCCAAGGAAGTCGATATCAAGTATTGGTTCATCAAAGACCCCAGATAAAAACCCGATGCTCACAGTTGCCCCTCGTGTGCAAAGTCCGTAAATCAGACTTTACGGTCTATAGTACACGATGGTGAGCATCCAAGAGTAGGGAAAAAGAGTCATACCTGGTCCTCGAGCTGATCGAGAGGACAGTCCAAGGATTTATTCCTTGATCGACGAGATTTTGGAAAAAAATTCTTTTGCCCCTTCGATCAATAATAAATTCTAAGCCTTGAGTTGTTCCTGTGGTTAGGTAGGTGCATTCAAGCCTTGTTGGGTAGGTGCATTCAAGCCTTGTTGGGTAGGCACATTCAAGCCTTCGGTTGGGTAGGCAAATTCAAGCCTTTAGTTGGGTAGGCGCATTCAAGCATGGTTAGGTAGGCGCATTCAAGCTTGGTTTGGTAGGCATATTCAAGCTTGGTTGGGTAGGCACATTCAAGCCTGCAATTGAGTAGTCGCATTCAAGCCTTCGGTTAGATAGGCGCATTCAAGCCTGGTTGGTTAGGCAAATTCAAGCCTATGATTGAGTAGGCACATTCAAGCCTGCGGTTAGGTAGGCTGATTCAAGCCTGGTTATGTAGGCGCATTCAAGCCTTGTTAGTTAGGCGCATTCAAGCCTACGGTTGTGTAGGAGCATTCAAGCCTGGTTGGGTAGGCGCATTCAAGCCTTACTGTCGAAAAATTCTTCTTTTGAGGCCAAGGGTCTTCTAGTGAAGTTTGGTTGGGAAATTCTATTACAGATACTGATGTCGATGGCCTTCAGAGAATTGATCATTGTGGGGAGAGTTAGTGGAGTCAAAACCAGATAATTCAAATTTGATGCGGTTGTCAAAAGCAGAAGTTAGCTGAAAGTTAGAGACGACAAAATTTAGTAAAAGCAGAAGTTAGCTGAAAACAGAAGTCCCTAAAGTGTAAGTTAGTATGAGCGGGAGTTAGCTGAAGCAGAAGTCAGAAAAAGTGTAAGTTAGTATGTTAGGTTGGAATGTTTTACTCTTGATGCAGATGTCAACAACCCTCTAATAAATTCTTGGTTGGAATATTCTACCCCCGATGCAGATGTTGACAGCCTTCCAATAAATTCTTGAAGCTTTGGCGAAAGTCGCTACCTAGAGATCTTGAAGTTTTGGCAAAAGTCGCTACTTAGAGATTTTGAAGCTTCGACAGAAGTCGCTACCTAGAGATGTTGAAGCTTTGGCGAAAGTTGTTACCTAAAGATTTTGAAGCTTCCGCGTAAGCCACTACCTGGAGATCTTAAAGCTTCGACGGAAGTCGCTACCTAGGGATTTTGAAGCTTCGGCGGAAGTCGCTACCTGGAGATCTTGATGCTTTGGTGGAAGTCGCTACCTGGAGATTTTGAAGCTTCGGCGGAAGTCGCTACCTGAAGATCTTGAAGCTTCGGTGGAAATCACTACCTGGAGATTTTGAAGCTTCGACGGAAGTCGCTACCTGGATATCTTGAAGCTTCGGCGGAAGTCGCTACCTGGAGATTTTGAAGCTTCTTCGGAAGTCGCTAACTGTGAACATGCGAAAGTGCTCACTGGTTTTATACCAAGTTAGACCTCTTTTGAAGCCTGGTGTTTAGGAGTCGCCACTTAATTAAGTTATTACAGGTCAATTAAGAAAACCCTAAAATGTAAACTAGAGAATGGGTTCGGGGAATATGTCATGATTTTTGTTTGGACTAAACTTAATGCAGGGTGAAAGGTGTTTTTTAGTTATTTGACTTGAGACCCGTAATTAATTACAGATCGGCCTACATATCCCATTTTGAATAGGGAAATCGAAGTCAATGTAGTTCGGTAAATACCTATTGAAAGGCAAATTATGCTTTATGCATGAATGTGAGCTTTTAGCCGAATTGAGTTTATTTTACCAATTAATTTGTAGACTTTAAGTCTAAATGCTTCTTTTGAAGGCTTTTAATGCAATATGATTTGGGTTTATTTTTACCAAATTAGTTTATAGACTTTAAGTCT